>APFE030453584.1:56687-85401 GCA_000404065.3 Pinus taeda | reverse complement strand
TCATAATTCTTACCTTTGATACCTATCACTGCAATGATTGTTTCATCTCCCGAGTCTGACCCCAAATATTTCTGAATAGCTGCAACAGTCTTCTTCTTCTTGCCCTCAGACTTCTTAGGTCTCAGCTCTAGATGCAGAATCCAACAGTGCTCATTATCATGCCCATCCTTTTTACAGTGAGTGCATGAAGCTTTTCCTTTCTGTGTAGTGTTAGTCTTCCTTACTTTCCACTTCTGCTTTCTTTTCTCCTTTCTCTTGCTTGCAGTGGGTTGGGATGGTCCCCCAACTTCTGGATTTCCATTTTTTCCTCTAGCTTCTAGATGAGTAGCTTGTATAGATACCTCATCTATACTAGTGGGATTAAACATGAGGATGGTATGCCTCATGTAGTTGTGTAGACCACCAGTGTACTTCAAAAGAGTCTCTAGTGAGTCTAATGAGATCCCTAGAATCAATGCTCTCTTTCTAAATTCTTGAGTGTACCCTTGCACACTTTGCCCTTTCAATTGCTGAAGTGTTTTCCAACTCATCATGGCTTGTTGCATGTAGGCCAATGGATAGAACTACTTCTTAATTGCAAAAACAAAGTAACTCCAGATAGAGATGGTCTTACCATGTCTTTTGATGTCAGCTTGGGTTTTTCATTCCCACCAAACCAAGATAGTGCCTCTAGGTGTAGGCATGCCAGTTGAATTTTGCTCTTGTCTGAATCGATGTTCTATACTCTGCAATACACATCAATTTCTCTAATCCAATTGTCCAACTTTTCATCATTTAGCTTTCCATCATATATAGGCAAGTCAAATTTAACATCTAGCTTAACCAAAGATGCTTTCTTATTATGCACAGGGCTATTAGGAGGTGTGAGAAAGTTTTCCTCTTTACCTTTTCCTTTTGAGTGGTCATGGGAATGAGACTTATATTCTTCTTTATCTTGTTTAGAACCTGATGAATCTTCATCCTTATGCGTTCTAAAGTCCCTATACATTTCTTCTACCATAGACTTTATATCTAGGAAACTCTCTATGAATTGAGGGTCTGGTCCCACAGAACCTTCCTCTGACATTGTCTTCCGAGGATAGACTCTCCCAATTTCAAGATTAGTTTCAACCAAATCTCCTTCTCCTAATTTGAGCTTTGATCTAGTAAGCATTCAATAGCTAAACCAACACAGGCTTGTATAACCTTACAACCTAAAGCTCTGATACCACTTTATCTTATAATCAGCCTATGAGTGACCTCAATTAAATATTTATTAAATGAAGGTATTACAGATTCATATGTTGGTGTGTGTGTCTATTTTATCTAAGCAACAGATCGATCAGATTGAAAATACACAGACACTTGGAATGGAAAATAGTAGAGAAATACAATATGCAAATACAAGAACACAAGAAATTAATAAGGAGTTCACCCTATACTCCAACGCTATTTTATTGTCTCTTAAAGCAAAGAATTACAATGAAGGAGCTCAATGTGAGTCTCCTGAAACAGATTGGCTTGGCAGGGTCGTTCATGGATTCTCCAAACCATTAGAGTACACAGACTCTTTTCTTGCTAGCTCTTTGACCTCTCTGGTTTGACAGATCCTCTCAGGGATGGCTTGAGTCTTTCAAGCTCTCTGGTGCTCGACGCTGCCTTTGGTCAGCTCGGCCCTTCTGTCTTATTTTTGCTTTTTTCTTCACTAGTTCTTTTCTCTTCTCTATCTCCTGTCTTCGGTGTTCCATCTTTTGGTTCCCAACTCCTTGGTGTCCTTTCTGTTATATGTTCATAGCTTTAAAGCCATTTGGGCTCATGGCAGTTTGCTTCCTCTTCCCCTCCGTTGGATCGCCTGCTTGCAGCTGCGCTTGGAGTTCACTATTTCAGCGCCATCATTCGGCTCTCAAGGATGGCCACTTGTCCTCTTGTGAACTGCGCCAGCTTGTCTCCTCGGTTCAATTCTTCGGTTACATCATGGAATGACTCTTCCACCACCTTGGCTATCAAAGCGGACCTCAAATTCTTCTAAATAGTGGCTTAACCCTTCATCAATTCCATCTTCTCCATTGGGCGTGATCTCAGCCATTAGATATGGAGCCCCCAGATCCGATTCCATTCGCTCATCCCGCACGGTTGACTAGTTTCACTGTTAGCGCGCAATGAGCAGTAGCTTCCTCTCTCCTCCACTTGCCACACGTCAGGCGCTGAGTGGAATCGCTCCTTTTTCATCAAAATTGCTTACCACCCATGGATGCCTCTGATCAATACCGCTGGTTTTGGAGCAGGTCTCGCCTTTAGCGCTTAGCCTTTTGTCCCATAGTTTTCTTGGCTCCCACACGACTGAGTGCTCGGGGCTTCTCCATTTTGAGAGTTTTCACCCAATGATGCATGATTATTGAAAACCTCCTTTTTTTCCCGATCCGGGCCTCCCAGGGGCTAATTTTGCCTCCTGTACAGTCTCCATGGGCCTCGGTCAGTGTGCTTTGACCGAGGTCCTTGTTGTTCCACGCTAGCTACCATTGCCACTGGTTTAGAGGTGTTTTTGACTGTTGTCGTAAATTATTTGAAGTCTGTCCCGACCTGGTACAGCCATGACTCTGTTAATCATTCTTTATGGATCTAATTTCGATCAACTAGTGAGGATGGATTGTGCCTAAGGCCAATCCAATAGACTCCAAGCCTCTAGATAATCATTTTGTATAAGGGAGTCCTAGTAGTTTCAACTTATAATTAGCTAGGAGAGTGGTATTCTTTGATTTTCATTCTGTGTGACTCTACTCACAATTTTCTTTGGAAACCTCATGAGATCTCATCTCCTAACAATCTGAAAGTGTCTTCAAAGTGTAGCATGGCATCCACATGTATCTACATCCAAATGTACACTACCCAAGGGTTTTATATAAGGATGGCATGAGTGGAGGTGAGCATAAATGGGTTTGGGTGCTCAAGACTAATCCATAATAGCTCCCTTAGCTCCACATCTTTTTTTTTCTTTACCTCCTTACCCTTGATTTCCTCATGCCACAATCAGGGGGCTAGGGCTAATATTTGTGCATTCCCCACATATGGGTGTGGATCCCATATAATCGAAGCTATAAACATAATCTTATGGGGGTCAAATTCAACAACCTTGTTCATATGCTCCATACTGCATTGTAAGAGAAAATCGATGAATGCCTTGGTTTCTTGGAGATGGATGGTCCCTTTGTACAATCTAGTTAATATTAAATTTGCACCACTATTCTATCAAAATTAACAAGTAATACTTTGAAGGTTTTCTGCAACTAAGTTCCTTCAAGGAGAAGGATACCATAGTCCCTAAACATGTTTCCAATGATACAATTTCAGTCTTTTTTTCTTATATTACCCTTGAGATTGATTAAATTTGATTCTTATTTTTTTGTTTTCCTTTTCAAGTTGTTCCCTCCTACTTGCTTCATATAGCCTTAATAGGGCCATATCTTCCCTCATTTTTTCATCTCATCCTCTATTTTAGCAATATCATTCTCTAGCTTGTCTTAACCTATCCTCGTCCATTGGTTAGTTTCTAATTTTTCTTTACCCACCTTAGCTAGTAACTGGGGCACTATGTGTTAAAGGAGTACCCTTATTGATGTTGATGTAGCAGGCTAAGAGAAAAAGAAAGAGGGTCTGAATAGGGATGATTGCCTGGTTTTATTTTCAGTCCCCCATAGCTCCATACCCTAATCCTATAGTAGGAAAATTTACTTCTATATATGGAAATATTCCCCCTTGTAGTTGTACTCGCTTTTTTGTGACTTTAAGGAGTGCTTGTATATGACCATTTTGTGCATCTAGTCCTTGTAATTATTACTCTTTTCCCTCCTATATAATTTCCAATTTTGGACTGGATGTTTTCTCAGTGTTAATGGTAGTAGTAGAAGGAGGTCTTAGCTTGCCACTAAATCTTATATTTGGCCTTTTCCTTTTGGTATACACAATTTGTTGAACATGCATACTTGCC
Organism: Pinus taeda; assembly: GCA_000404065.3. NCBI lineage: Eukaryota > Viridiplantae > Streptophyta > Pinopsida > Pinales > Pinaceae > Pinus > Pinus taeda. The sequence goes on along the minus strand of APFE030453584.1, from coordinate 81,437 downwards.
TTTGGATTGGTGGGAGTGCTAAGGCATGCTAGTGTGGCTATAATTTCCTTCTCTTCTTCTATTTTTTCTTCCTTTTTATGTTCTGCAAGGTTTCATTTTTCCTTCCCTTCCCTTTTCTTGGTTGAACTCTTCTGAGTTTTGTCAAATTATCCCAAGGCCTCTAGAGAGGTCTTTCTATCCATATCCAAAAAATCAATCTAGGGCATGGGATGCTGAAGGTTTTATAAGGCATAATTGACTAAGAATTTAGGGAGGCCATGATGGGAAAGGTAATTATGGTTTCCTTCCTTGACTATGGTTCTCGTCTCTTTGATGGATTAAAGAAGGAAGTAGGGGATACTCGAGAGCTCATGAGTTGGAAGGTGAGCCTAGAAGATTAGCTAATATAGGAGTTTAAATTGATAGGAATACACTATGCTCAATCTACCCTCATAGGAAACATATTTGAGGATGTACCTCATACCAACGGCTAGGCATACTCCCACTTTTAATTCCATTTTTATCCTCATTAGGATACCCATTGGGGAGGAAGAATCCTCTTTTGGCACTAATATCTTCTTGTCTCTCCATTTTGTTCCAATGTAGCCCCCTAGGGAGAGTTTTGACTCTACTTGTGGAATCCTTATTAACATAGATCACTAATTCCCTGACTATAGTGATAAATTCTTGACCCTCATTGTTTTTCAAGTTCATTTCAAATTCCATAGGAACCTCATTATCAAACCCTCTGAGTTTTTCAAATAATCCTAACCATTGATAGTTTTCCAAGATAACAAAAACTTTAGGATTTTAGCTAATTCTCATTGTATTAGTCAAATCCATTTTGTTAAAGTCACCTACCATTTTGTAGGGTAAATTATTCTCAAAGTTTTTGGGTTTGATTCCACAAATGTATATAGACTTAAGTAGGCTTTCAAGAGAGGAAAACATTAATACGGTATTGCTATAAGATACAAAGTTTCCTATGGTAGCAAGGGATTATTTTTTTTTGCAACTGTAAAAATACATTTAAAAAATGAAAATAACCTTATCTCTCCACAAAAAAAAACTAGAAAATACATTAAAAGTAATAAAAATATGATGGACCCTCTCCCTTCATTTAATCCATAATTTTGGCATAGAAATTCTGAAGAATTAACTGATAATTCTCAACAAATTTCCAATAGGTTGATGCCAATGTAAGGCAAGGTAGTGGTAAAAATTTAGATGTAATTTTTTTTTAGAGAACCAATCTATTTCAACCAACCCAAGGTCATCTTATAGTGATTTCATTGGCACATTGTGCTCTTGTAACAAACTCTTTTTCTCCTATAATGTTCTATTGTATGTTTCATGTAGCTCTATAACTTGAGTCAAATAACATATAGCTTCTTCCTATTGTAATTGCACTATCATCATGGGATATTTAAAATTTGTTTTCATACACAATGATAAATGGAATATAGGTGGAAAGCTTGAGATAATTCTTCGTTTGAGTGGAGATGAGTTCGAGTGGTGGGGAAGGAGGGCTTAGCATGGAACACTAAGCTAGCCCACCTACCCTCATAAAATTTAGGGTAACCCTTATATCCACTTCATATTGAACAAATTTTTGAAGGATATCCAATTTGGCTCATTCACTCTTCCCACACATAGGAGAAACCTTCCAGATAAAGTGGAGTTGACAACCAAACTAGCCGATATTATTGCTAAGTTGGATGGCTATTTAAATTATTTCTTTTTAGACAAACAACATTTTCTCCTATGCTTGAATGAACTCACAGGGTGAATGTTATATATTTCCATAACTTATGCTTACAGTGTGGTGAGTAGGAAATCATGTAGTATCCTACAAGGAATCCTATAACTACCCAAGACTTTTTTATCAAAGTTGGAGTGAGTGTCTAGTTATCATTGTTGTTTCTCTAGAGTTGTTGATCTTATGTAGTATTCTTTGTAAGTATATATGTTTTTCTGGAACCTAATCTTGTAGGAATTCTTGAAATCTACTAAATGTCTATGTATTCTATTGTAGCCATCATGGAGGACCCTCGTACTCATTGAAAAATTCTTTTAAATTGGCGATGAGAATTCATAATTGATACAAAAATAAAGGATGTTGTTGGAGAGGGATTATGTCATGACTGTGGTGGAAAAAAATGATGATATTGAGTTGATGCAAGGTGAAAAATGGTGAAAAATAGAAGAGGAGCCATGATATGATGCATGGAAATGAAAGAAATAAGTACTAGTGTTATCTCAGTGTCCTTCTCTAGCTCAAATGCCAAAGAATTTATTGATTTGTAGATTTTTCTAAAAATTGGGCTTTCTTGTAGCAATACAGGAATTTCTTGTAGTAGTTCTGGTAAACTAGAAAAAATATATGGGAAAGAGATGGTGATTGAGGTTTGATGTGGTGGATGACTAAATAAGGAGGAAAAAAGTGTAGGTATGCCACCTGGGCCTTCCTGGAATTATTGGGATGATGACTTAGACCAATGATGCAAGTTGAACTATTGAACCTATTTTGATGTTTCTCCATGGTACCTACACCTGAATCAAGGAGAGAAAATATTTCTCTCTTTCTTTTTCTCTTTTTCTTTTTTCATCATTCTTTTCCTTTTTATTATTTTTTGGGCTTACTAGCTATCTCATGGATGTTTTTAGCTAGTGAACCTACTCTGGGTGCCTTGGTGGAGGATTTCACCTGAAATTCCTTTTTTTTTCTTATGTTTACTTTTTTTTCAGACTTACAAACTACCTCATAGAGGTTTTTAGTTAGCGAGTCTACCTCATTTTCTTCAAAGGAGGTTTTTCCTTGGGGTTATTTTTCTCTTTTTATTTATTTTATTATTTTCTTCTTTTTTGGTTAGGGACTAAATGTATATGGAGCATTGACTCTCTCAATCAGATTCAGTTCCATATTGAATTTGTAAGCTTAACCCTAGAGAGGGTATTCTTGTAATTTTTCAACTAATATCCATTCACTAAATGTGGATCTTCGTTCCTCATCTATTTCCTGATTCTAACTGAGCCCTTATCATAACACTTCTTATCTAGATAGCATGCTAGCCATATAGTCATGACATTTTTGTTGAAATCCTTAAACCTGGATTCATATAAGAGGGATGAATCTTCCTCTTGGAAGGTTGAGGTTTTAATGTGCTTGCCATGCCACAGTTTTCTCTATAGCTTCACTCCTTCAGTGTGCAACAAGGCATGCATTCTATACTCATCTAGTGCATTTAATTGTTGTAACCTATTAGATTGTGCTTTATTTAAATCAATGTGAAGTTGGGTTTCCATCCTCAATGTGTCATACTCAAATTCAAGTGGCCTCAACAAGTCTTTTTATCGATTCCTTTTTTTATTGTTGATAACTTCGGTCATTATGATTGATATTGAATTATGTAGGAAAAAAATGAAATACAAATTAAAAAAAAAACACAGAGATACAATGAAATGAAACTTCAATTAATAAATAGAAAATATTGAAAATTGTTTACATGTAGAAGGGAAACAAACTAGCTTGGGTGATGGTAGCTTATCCATGAGAAGAGATGTGGCCGCTACACCTTCCAAACTGCGTTAAAATGAGGCTTGGAGGCCTTTTTATCATGGAGAAACATTGAGAAACCATAAACATCCAAAAATCTAAGCTTAGGATATGAAGCACCAAAAGGTGTGGGCCCCGATGGGGTAAGTTCGAACATCAACTTGCCGAGGTCATAACTTTGGCATACAATATTTGTTTGGCATGCACAATAGCTCATGAGAAAGGTATATTTGAGGATGAAAAAAATTGAGTACAAATGTCAGGCAAAGCCTCATGTTTTCCCATTTCCCCAAAAAACACTATTTAGGGCCTTAAAATGGTTCTGAAAGTTTAAGAGCCAAAAACTACAAAAAATAAAAAAATATGGAAATATGAATTTATGCTAAAAAATAGTAAACTAATAGAAAATAGTGATATGGGTCCATGTGGAATAGGTGAGTGGACACCAATATCCACTTGGATTAGCCCCCCTGCCCCATTAAGAAGCAATGGTCTCAATTGCATCGAGTACTTTCATGAGGTGAGGAAATTTCTGTTGAACTTGGTCCCTAGTAAGCCACTTGTCTAGTGTAGGAGATGACAAGATTTGATAACCTAATATAGTTGAATCCTCTGTTGGTGAGTCTTATTAATTTGTGTGTCCATTATCTGATCAATTGTGGCATGTTCAATGCAATTTGGCTTATGATCTATTAGTGTCAACTATTAAGCCATGTCTGATGTGTCCAACAATGATGGAAAGTATGGACGGAGGAATTCCACATTGAATATGGGGTGCAGGCCAAGGAATGGGGAGATACGTAGCTTGAAATAAATTTCACCCACAACCTTTTTTATGGTGTAAGGCTTATATCGAAGTGGTCAAATCTTCTGATGGGTTCCAACAAGGTGTTACTTCTTCAAATGCAACCAAACCTTGTTGCGCACTTAATAATTATGTGGCACCTGATGTTGATCATGATTTTTTTTGTAATTAGAATTGGATTTATCGAGGATATCATGAACCTTCTAGTGGATTTGTTGAATACATTCAATAAAATTGGTGGCTTTATCAACTTTGGACTAAACATGTGCATATTTTTCTTTTGTAGTTGGAAGAGGCATTGTAACATCAATGCGACTCAATGGTTGAAATCCAAGGCCCACTTGAAAAGGGATTGTGGCTATATGAGCTATGGAGAGCCCTGTTATAGTTGTGTTGCATATAGGGAACACTCTCATACCTTGTTCATGAATTCTTATAGTTGCACATGCATAGTATGTGCATTATCATCTTGTTTACAACATATGTATAGTGATTAGCTCGAGGATGGAATGCAATCAACTTGGTGGCCTTGGTGTCTAAAAATGACTAAAGGCTTGACCATAATTCACTTAGGAGATTTCTATCCTGATATGATATAATGTTCTATGGGATCCCAAAATGTACCCACACTCATTTGAAGAATATTTTCCCAGTGTCTTTTCTTGTGATACTCTTCTTGCACGAAACTAATATGGCCACCTTAGAAGATATATCAATGACCATAAATACATAATCAATACCATAATTGATAGAAGCAAGACCAAACATATACTTCATGGAGACGGATTGCCAAGGCTAGCTAATAGTAGTCAGAGGGTCGTAAAAATATTTCTTCTTAAATGTTTTCTTGGCAATGGGACAAGAAATGCAGGATATGATATATTGTCTAACATCCGGTTAGAGTTTTGGTCAATAAAAATACTTCTATAGTACTACCAATGTTTCTCCAAACCAAAACCTCCTATGGCATGATTGTAGTGTGCCTCCCAAATTATCTTGGTGTGCTCAATCAAAGGAACTAAAAGGTGTCCCATGTAGCATAGTAGTGTTCCCTAGAGGTGGAAGTCTAGACCTTGCTTTCCATCCATCAACATTTGGTATGTAGTAGTGAATTCTAGATCATTTTTGTATAGTTGTGGCCATCTAGAAGTATCGTCCCCACAAGAGTGAAAAATAGTGGTCAGTGCCACAACCGGGGACTACTGAGGAAATATTCAACAGTATTGGTGATTCCCTTCTTGAATTTAATGCTAAAATGGAATTTTTGTAGATATGTGGACCATGTATGATGGCGATCATTCTACAATTTTCCTTGTGTCTATATAAACTAAAGAGGTTGATGACTTATGTGGATGATCGTATCCTTCATCAAAATGTAATGTTTCAATTTTAGAAAACCCCACATGAAGGAATAGATCTATTTATCATAAGTGGGTTTTTTATGAATAGTATCAAAGAGTGTCTCAATGTGATAGGCCACCAGATGCCCTTGTTGGGTGAGAACTACACAAATAGTATAGGCAAAGGGTAGTGTTTTGGGTTAAATAATTCCTTCTAATGTGATTCAAAACAGAAAAACTTTTCCTTTGCTCCACATTTGGTAACTTGACTCAAATGCCAAGTGATATGAGAGAACCCCAACATGGACATTCGATAGAAATTGGCAAGGCCCAAAAAGATACGAAGCTATTTCACAGTCGTTAGGGTTAGCCAATTCCAAATGAATTAGATCTTAGATGGATCCAAATGCACACATTTCTCATCAATTATGTAGCATAGATATTGGACCTTGTTCATCCCAAAGGAAAATTTCTTCAAGTTGGAACATAGTTTGTTATATTATAGGGTTTGAAGGACTTGTTGAATATGTTGCAAGTGCTCTTCCAACTCTTGTGGAATATGATGATGTTTTCCATATATAAAATGACAAAAAATTTGGTGAAAGGTCTCACGATGTCATCCATCAACCTCATAGAAATTGTAAGGGAATTTGTCAACATGAATGGCATCAAAAACCACTCAAAGGATCCCTCCTTGGATTTGAAAGTGGTCTTCAATATATCTATGGGTTCTACTGGAACTTGGTTATATCAAAACTTCAAATCAATATTGATGAAGTACTTAGCCCCAATGAGTTGGTTAAGAAGGTCATCAATCTATGAGATCGTTTCTGTCTTCCTGACTTTGATTTTATTCAGTGCCCAATAATCCATGCAAAATCCCGAGGTCCCTACTTTCTTTTATAAAATTAAAATTGGGCTCCCACATGGTGAGGAACCTAGCTAGATGTTCCATTTTTGTAGAAACCCTTAGATCTACCTCTTTATTTCCTTGTTTTCTAAAAGAGAGTGATGATATATTATCCCATTAGGTAGAGGTTCTCCAGGAGCCATATTGAAGGAATGCTTGACCTAAGAGTGCAAAGGTACTTCTCTGGGTGAGGAGAAGCTTCCCTCACACTCTTCCACTACCTTGTGAACTTGCTTCTGCTATGCAGCAAAACCTTTTCTAGGGGCCACGGATGTGGCCAGAATATTCCTCTAACTTTGAGAGTGAATTAGGAAGAAAAAAAAATCTCAGTCTAGGAGATGATATTAGTGAATTTCTTAGCAGAGATCAAAGGAATGGTGGTAGGAGTGGCAACCTATGGTACCTTTTATATCTTTCTACCCAAAGTAAAAATGGCAATACAAGGTCTAGAATCATACAACATATCTCTTTCACAAGCATGGTCGTCCTAATAATTCATCACAAAATTCAAGGGGAGCAACATCGCACAATGCCTCATCCCTAAAGGGCTTGAAGTTGTATAGAAGGAAACACTATTGGCTGATGCAAATATCTTATCCTTGGTGGAGACACCTGATGGTGTACGAATGTGGTTGTGGTGTTGTTAGTAGACCCAACTGCTTAATGAAGTCTACTGAGATGAGTTTATTTTGGCTTCCACTATCAACAATGGACTACAATGGGGAACCCTTCACCCAAATATGTGAGTGGAAGAGACACTGCCCCTCCTTTGGGTCGTTGGGCTCAATCCTCTCCACCTTTTTCGTGGAAGCAGTGGCACTATGTTTTACATAAATAATCTATTTCCCCTTGTCAGGTTCGGGCTCAAAGTCATAACATGCATCTAACTCTGAATCTTTTATCTCAACCACCAGTGGCTGCTTTGCATGACACTCATTTGTGTTGTGAGTGGAAATCGTATGTTACTCACACCACTTTCCTATGCCATTCTTCATATTTTTCATGCAATTATTTTCTTGTCGATTTTATGGGTTGTCCTTGCTTACTCTACCTTGGATTTTTCCTTTTTTTATAGTTTGGAGGTGCCTTTTCCTTGCTTTGGATTCATAGATCCAAAGACTTGTTCCTCTATTTAAATTTCTGCTTGATCCTGATAACATATTGGTATGTTTCATCAAGCAAGGAAATGTTTAGGAACTCCATTTTCACTTAGATATATTTTTGCACAAATCCATGGTATTTGAGAACCAGATGCTGCTCAAAGTCCTTCATACCCAAATTCATGTGGAGGGTATGAAAAATATCTGTGAACTTCGACACATGTTGGTCCCTTTACTACTGCAGTGTGGTACATTTAATGAACTTGTATTCATAGCTCCCAACAAGGTAATATTGTTCCTTGAAAGTGTATTAGAAATAATTCTAATAGGGTGTGACCGAATCTAGTGAGGGTTCCTGTTGGTCCCTTTTCTCATAGTAATTTTCCCACTAATACTCGACATGGGGGGGCAACCTTGAGGAGTGAGAAAGTAATCTGTTCCCTATTAGAAAAATTATTGACCAAAAAATATCCTTCCAGTTGATTTAGCCATCTATTTAACACCTATGTATCTATGTGGCCTTCAAATATAGGAATTTCAAAGTTAACTTATACCTTAAAGTGGGTGGCACCTTTGAAGTGACTACTATATGAAGATGCTTTGCCCACTTGTATCTACTAAAGGATCTAGGGAAAATTATCCATCATCTCATTCTTTTTTTCACTTGAGAGCCTCTTCAAGAAACAATTTCAAAGGATCTAGCACTCCCTCATCTTTATTTTCATCTACCATGGGATGTCGTGAGGGTCGATGAGGCCAGTCTTGCAAGGGTTCAACTAGTTCAACTCCTAACTCCGTATACCTCAACATCATTGGGGACATGCACAAAAAATAGACAAAGAGCTGACCACTTTCATACCACTAATTTTTACTTATGTAGGAATGAGATGAAATACATATCTAAAAAAAACCATAAAGCTATAGCGAAATAAACTTCAATTAATAAATAGAAAATAGTGAATACTATCTACATGTAGAAGGGAAACAAACTAGATCAGGTGATCATAGCTTATTTATGAGAAGAAATGTGGCAGCTACATTCCTTCTAAATAATGTTATAATGAGGCTTAGAGGCCTTTTATCATGAAGAAGCATTGAGAAAATTTAAACATTCAAAACCTAACAGTAGTAGATGAAGTGACAAAAGGTATGGGCCCTGATGGGGTTAGTTGGAATGACAAATTTTCAATGTCATAACTTTGGCATAAGATATCTATTTGGCATGAATTATCACGTGTTATAAAGGCTTATCTAAGGAAAAATAATCAACTACAAATGTCATTCAAAGGCTTACATTTCCTAGTTTCCACATAAGGCATTGTTTAGGGCCTCAAAACGACTCTAGAAGTTCAACACCCAAAAATTGGTAAAAATAGAAAACTATCAAAATAGGAAACTATGTTGAAAAATAGGAAGTTGTTAGAAAACAATGTTGGGGGTCTAAGAGGAATAAGTGATTGGCCACCAATATCCACTTGGATTAGTCCTACCCCATCAGGAAGAAATGGTCCCCATTGCGTTGTGCACTTCCATGAGGTGAGGAAACTTCTACTGAACTTGGTCTCTAGTGAGCCATTTGCCTTGGTGCTCGATCTAGCTAGTGTTGATAACCTGATATAGTTCAATCCTCTATTTTGGATTCTTCTTAATATTTTTGTCCATGATTCGATAAATTGTGGTATGTTCGATGCAATCAAGGATGAGCTCTGTTAGTGTCAACTGCTCAGCAATATATGTTGTTTCCAACAATGGTGGAAAGTATGGTCAGAGGTGGTCCACATTGAATACAGGGTGCAGACCAAGGAATGGGGGGATACTTAGATCAAAATAATTGTCACCCATAACCTTGGTGATGGTGTAAGGCTCATATCAAAGTGGTCAAAGCTTTCAATGGGCTTTGACAAGGTGTTCCTTCTCCAAATGCAACGAAAACTTGTCGCCCACTTGACACTTACGTGAAACCTGATGTTGATCACGACATCATGTGTACATAGAATTGGCTTTAACCAAGATATCATCAACCTGCTAGCAGATGTGTTGAGTGAATTCAATAAACTTGGTGGCTTTATTAGCTTCAGATTGAAGATGTGCATATTTTTCTTGTGTAGTTGCAAGAGGCATTGCAACATCAATGGGGCTCGATGGTTGAAATTACATGCCCACTTGAAAGGGGTTGTGGCGGGTTGAGCTATAGATACCCCTGTTATAACTGTGTTGCATAGAGGGAATATTGTCATCCTATGTTCATGGATTCTTGGAGTTGTACATGCATAGTATGTGCACTATCATCATGTTGATGACTTACATCTTACCATTAGTATGGTGATGGAATGCAGTTGAATTGGTGAGCTTGGTGTCGACCAATGAGTAGAGGCTTGACTAGAATTCAGTTAGGAACCTACTATCCCAAATTGATATAATGGTTTGCGGGATCCAAAAATATACCCACACTAGTTTTAAAAATATTTTGGCACTATCCTCTGTTGTGATACTCTTATGGTAGGAAGCTAATATGGCCATCTTAGAAAATTTATCTAGGACCAAAAATACATAGTCATTAGCATGTTTAGTAAAAGGAAGGGCGGACATATAATCCATGGAGATGGATTCCCAAGGCTGGTGTAGAGCAGGTAGAGGAGTTTATAAGCCTTGCTTCTTAATGGTTGGCTTGGCAATGGCATCAAAAATGTAGGATCTAATATATTTTCCGATATCCTATTGGAGTTTAAGACAAAAAAATACTTCTCTAGTACTGCCACTACCTTCTCCAAACCAAAGTGTTGTGTGACCCGACTATGGAGCACCTCACAAATTAGGTTGGCACGCTCACTTGAAGGAATATAAAGGTGTTGTAGGTATCATAATAGTGCACCCTGGAGGTGGAATTTTAGAACTTTCTTGACATCCATCAACATTTTGTATGTGGTAGAAAATTTTGGATCATTTTTATATAGTTGCAGCAATATAGAAGTCTCATTTCCACAAGAGTTGATACAATTATTCAGTCCCACAACCAAGGGCCAACTGAGTCAATATGCAATATTATTAGTCATTCCATTCTTGTGCTTAGTGTTCAAATGGATATTTTTCAGATATGTTGGCCATTTTTGATGGTGATCTTTCTACAACTTTTCTTGTGTCTGCATAAATTGAAGAGGCCAACGATCTGTGTGGATGATTGTATCCTTTCCCATAATGTAATGTTTCCACTATTTGCAAGATTGCATGATGGAATACATCTATTTATCATAGGTTTGGTATTTCTGAGTAGTATCAGATAATGTCTCACTATGATATCCCACTAGATACCCTTCTTTGGTTAGTTCTAGGCCATTAGCATAGTTAGAGGAATTTGTCTCAATTTTAAATAGTTGTTGTAGGTATGGCAATGTGAGGATCAACGCAGAGCAAAGACAACCTTTCAGCTTAAAAAATTCTTTTTGTTGTGACTCAAACCAAAAAAAAAATTCTTTCACTCTGGCTTTTGGTAACTTGACTCAAAGACTAAGAGATACGAGAGAACCCCAACATGAACCTTCGATAGAAATTGGAAAGGCCCAAAAATATGTGGAGATATCCTAGAGTCATCGGGGCTAGCCATTCCTAAATGACTTAGATCTTAGATGGATCCACATGCACACCTTTCTCATTAATTATGTAGCCTAGATATTGGACCTAATTCATGTCAAACAAGAATTTATCCAAGTTGGCACATCGTTTGTGCTATTGCAGGGCTTGAAGTACCTATCGAATATGTTGCAAGTGCTCTTCCCAACTCTTATTGGAGATGAGGATGTCGTCTGAATATGAAACCAAGAAAAAGTTGGTGAAAGGTCATAAGATGTCATCCATCATCCTGATAAAAGTTGTAGGGAAACTAAAGGGCATGACTAACCACTCAAAGAGACCCTCCTTCTATTTGAAGGTGGTCTTCCATACATCTATGGATTCTATTGGAAGTTGGTGATATACAAACTTCAAATCGTTCTTGCTAAACTACTTAGCCCCTTTGATCTTGTCAATAATGTCATCAATCCATGGGTTCAAGTATTTGTTCCTGAGAATGATAGTATTCAATGTTTGATAATCAATGTAGAGTCTCTAGGTCCCATCTTTCTTCTGTAGTAAAATTGGGCTCGCACAAGGTGAGGAGCTTAGCTATATGTACCCTTTCCTTAGAAACATGTTATGTAACCAAGTCACAAAACATAAGGAAAGATAGATCAATTAATAGAAAATAAACTTGTTCGAGGGGGAAACCTCCTTTACATAACATAAATGAACAATTCTTAGATGATCCAAATGAAAAAACATCCTTGGTGTATATAGGAGTCTTATAGATCAAAATATAATTAGGGCCTACATAAAAATAATAATCTAAGGGAAAAAAATTATAGCAATGGGCTTCTATGGGGCAGAACAATAACAGTATGGGGTCTACACTAGTACTGTAGGGACATAACATGCCCCTATCCTTCAAAAAAGTGTTTTCTTCAATACTTGAGTAGTTATTACATAGATATTAAATATTATGTAACCAAATCATGAAATGGATGAAAATATAGATCAATGACTTGAAAATATTCCTATGCGAGGGGGAACCTCCTTTACATCACAGAAATGAACAATTATTGGATGATCCAAATGAGAAGACGTCCTTTGTATATATAGGAGCCTAAGGGGTCAAAATTTCATTAGGTCCTACATAACAATAATAATCTAAGGGCACAAAAATAAAAATAGCGGGATTCTATGGGGCACAACAATAACAATAGTGGGCTTCTATGGGGCACAACAATAACAATATGGGGGATACACTAGTACTATAGGGATCTAACACAACTCTTGTATCTACTGCTTGATTTCATTGTTTTCTAAAAGAGAGAGGAAATCTATTGGCCCATTAGGTAGAGGTGCTTCAGGAGGCATATCGATGGAATTCTTGACTTAAAAGTGCAAGGATACCCTTGTGGGTGAGGACAAGATGTCCCTATACTCTTCCATGACCTTATCAACATGATTATGCTATGTAGAGGAACCCTTTCTATGGCCCATGCATGTGGCCACGATATTCCCCTTAACTTGAATAAAAAATAAAACAAATTTCCTAGTTTGGGAGATGATCATTCTACATTTCCTAGTAAAAATCAAAGAAATGGTGGTAGGTGCGGCTAGCACAAGTATCCTATATAGTTTTCTACCCAAATTAAGTGTAACAATACAAGGTTTGGATTGATACAAAATATGTCGCTTTCACAAGTATGGTTAGCCTAAAATAAAATCACAAACTTCAAGGGGAGCAAGATCACACAATACCTCGTCCATGAAGGGATTGATGTTGTATGGAAGGAAACACTATTGGTTGACATAGAAATCTGGCCATTGGTGGAGCCACCCAATGATGTATGGTTGTTGGTGGTGTTGTTGATAGATATAATTAATTAACAACCTCTGATAAGATGCGGTTCTTTTGGATCCCACTATTGATAATGAACTATAGTCAAGAACCCTTCACCCACATTTGTGACTAGAAGAGACACCCCCCATCGTTTGGATCTTTGGGCTCAATAGTTTGCATCTTGGTCATCAAAATGGTGGCACTAGGATCAACATAAATAATAATTTTCCCCATGTCAAGTTTTTTCTTAGAGTCAGAAGATGCATATGTCTCTAAATATTTTAGCTTGTCCACTAATGGCTGCTTTTTTGACACTCATTTGCATTGTGAGTGGAGCTCTTGTGGAACTCAGACCATTTTCCTATAACCTGCTTCATCTTCTCCATGATATTATTTTCTTATGGATTTGATGGGTTGTACTGGATTCAAAAACCTTGGATTTATCCTTTGATCTACTGTTTGGAGGTGCATTTTCCCTTCTTTGGATTGAAAATCCAAAGTCTCTCTCCTTCTATTTAAATTTATACTTGATCTTGATAGAATATTCTTACGCTACACCAAGTGAGGAGATTTCCAAGAAATTCATTTCCTCATTGTTTGTGCTAACAACCACCATATTTGAACACTAGATTTCACTCAGAGTCCTTGATACCCAAATTTGTGTGGAGGGTATGAAACATATTTGTGAACTTCGAAACATAATGGTACATTTCCTACTGCATTGTGGCATATTTTATGTAATTATCTTCATAGCTCTGTACAGATTAATAATGTTCCATAAAAACGTCTCAAAATTAATTCCAAGTGGGTGTGGATGAAAAGTAGCGAGGGAACCTTCTCATCGCTCGGCTCACAATAAGTTTCCCACTATTCCTTGACATGGGGGTGGCCTTGAGGAGTGAAAAATTAATATTTTTCCTATCGCAAGAATTATTGACTGAAAAATATTCTTCTCGAATATTTGGCTATCTATCTAGTGCTTTTGTGTCCATTTAGCCTTCAAATATAGGAATTTCAAAGCTAACTTGTACCTTAAATGGGACAGAACCTCTGAAGTGACCAATGGATGAAGATTCTTTGGTCACTTGCATCCACCGAAGGATCTAGGAAATTTTTTCCGTCATCTCATTCCTTTTTCTCTCGCAAGCCTCTTCTAGCAACAATTTGAAAGGATCTCTTTCTCCCTCACATTTGTTTTATTCTAACATGGGAGGTCATCAGGGTCATCGGGGCTGGTCTTATGAGGGTTCAAACAATTCAAGTTTCAACTCCTTATACCCTAACCTCATTGGGGACATGCACAAAAAAATAGAGAAAGAGTAGACTGCTTTTATATTATTGATCTAAACTTATCCATGAATGAAATTAAATACATATTTAAATAGAAACATAGAGATACATTGAAACAAAACTTCAATTAATAAATAACAAATACTGGAAATTGTTTACATGTAGAAGGTAAATAAACTAGCTTAGGAGTTGGTTTCTTATCTCTGAGAAGATATGTGATGGCTACATGCCTTCTGAACTATGTTAAAATGAGGCTTGGAGGCCTTTTTATCATGAAGAAACATTGAGAAATATTAAACATCTGAAAACCTAACCCTAGAAGATGAAGCACCAAAAGATATGGGCCTTGATGGAGTAAGTTGGAATATTAACTTCCAAGGGTCATAAATTTGGCATATGATCTCCATTTCACATGCATGATATCCCATTAGAAATGTCTATCTAATGAAAAAAACTTGCAACTACAAATGTAATTGAAATACTTTTGTTTCCCCATTTCCCCAAAAAATGTCGTTTAGGGCCTCAAAACGACTCTATAAGTTCAAGAACTAAAAATTGTGAAAATTTGAAAACTGTCGAAATAGGAAACTATGATGAAACATAGGAAATTGATAAAAAAATAATGTTGGGGGTCCAAGTGGAATAGGAAATTAGGCACCAATTTCCACTTAGATCAGTCATCATCCCTTAGGAAGGAATGTTCCCAATTGCATTGAGTTCTTCTATGAGGTGAGGAAACTTCTACTTAACTTAGTCCCTAGTGAGCCACTTCCCTAGGTCAAGGAGCTAACTAACTTTGATAACCTGATACAATTGAATTCTCTGTTGGCGAGTGTTCTTAATTTCTGTTTCCATGATCTGATTAGTTCTAGCATGATTAATGCAATATGGGTTGAGCTTTGTTGGTGTCAACTACTCAACAATGATTGATGTACCCAAAAATGGTGGAAAGTATGGCCAAAGGTGGTCCACATTGAATATTTTGTGCAGGCCAAGGAATGGGGGCATAATTAGCCCAAAATTGTTATCACCCAAAACCTTGGTGATGGTGCAAGGCCCATATCAAAGTGGTTGAAGCTCTCATTGGGCTCTAGAAAGGTAGTTCCACAAATGCAACAAAACCTTTTTTCCCACTGTTATAACATTCCCGTTTTTGATAAGTTAGCTATTAGATAAAAAATCAAAATTCCATACAAAAAAAGGTAAGTTAGGATATGGACCAAAAACAATATGGAAAATAAAAATGTTAGGAGTGATTATTATTGTAGGTCCATATCAAATAAAATGATAGGGTAGTTGCTCTAGAAAAGGAAGGGAAAATGAAAATGGTAGATAAGCACCAAAAGAAAAATATTTTCTTTAGAAAATAAATTAAGGTTTCTAGCTCAAATGAACCTTTGAAAAATGTCCTTTTTGATTAATCATGCTTAAGTTCTTTAATTATGATTTAATTGTTCTAATAAAGCTTGATGGCCTTATAAAATAAGTGATAAATGACACTTTTGTCGTATTGATGGAAATGACAAAACGACACACTGGGCGCCGATAACCAATGCATACTTTTCAATCAATATCCTTCACTCTACCTAGATCAATGGAAGAGGAAGCCTTTTGGTGTCCTCCTTGGCTATTTCTTGTTAACGCGGGGGGGGGGGGGGGGGTCTGAAAATTAGTTTTCATGGCTTTCGTTTTTGCAATGTGGCGCCTCCAAATTATTTTTTACCCCCTATTAGGTGTGGAGCCTGATTATCTTATGTATTCAAAGGTATCACCGGATTGGACCCAAGTTCGTAATGGGGTGGCAACGCGTAAAATATTCACTACAGGGGGGTCCAAGGGGGGTGGCACCCTCGAAGGTAAAAATAGATGTAAAATTTCCTTGTAAAATGTTGTAATTTCGTAGTCAATCTGCGTTGTTCATTAGGCAGAGATTTGACGGTAGAAGTTATGTTTAATTTAGGGGTTTTTTTCCCTAGAAGGCAACCCCTCGCTATATGAGGGAATTGTATTGTGTCTATGTAGATCTGTATTCTGAATGTAGAAGAGAGAGGAGATTAAGAGCGAAGAGGGAATTACAGTGGATCTGTTGTAGGTTGTATCTCTTCAGTTTGTTGGATAATATAAAAGGAAGGACTGGCTATTTCTCCATGGATGTAGCCCAAACTTGGTGAACCAAATATATCCGTGTCTCTCTTGTTTTATGCGTTTTCTCTGTTTATATTTCTGCAATATTTTATGTGTTCCATTTCTCTGTAATATACAATTTTCTAACACACCCAAGGCCCAAAACCACAAACCATTATACACCCCCCCACCAAAATCCGCTTTCAGTTTTTTCTTCCATCCAACCGTTGACTTCTCCCACACCTTGAGCATCCATTATCTTCTGTCCAATAACGAACCTCCATGTCATCCATCTATTTTCACTTACCCATTCACCTCCCGCCACGTTATAAAATTGTTGCCCATGCGCTCCAAAGTCATTGCTATGTTTGATTATCCATTTTCCCTCCAAATTGAATGCCTATGGCTAGATCTAAACAATCAATCGAGCCCAATTGAACCTATAAATCCTCCATGGCCCCAATCTTTGCCACTTTTTGCTTCCATCCATAAACCAAAAGAACCATTTGTCCCTCTATGTGTTTTCGGTATTGTCATCAATTTTAGATTAAAACATCTTCCAAATTTCCCCTACAGCAGTGATGGCTCCTAAAGAAAAGATACAAAACACTGCTGAATAAGGGAATCCCTCCATAATCTCACTTGATTTGGGTCATATGCCACTTGTAAACTCCCTTTTCAAGGTTAGTGACTGTGAATGTGAATTTGATTTTTATGAATTACATTCATGGTTAAAACTGAAATATACTGATAAGGAGGATTGCATTCACTTCTTGGAGACACTTCTGCGATTATTCTCTTTTCCTAAAACCCATCAATTCCTAGTCTAATATCTTGGTTTCAGGACAGGTATGACCCTGTGCAAAGAACAATGATGACTTAGGATGGAAAAATCTTGATTACCATCACTACTTAGAGCATAAACCAGATGTTAATGATTCCTCCATCTGATTCCCCTAGCCGTTTCTCACTTGCGACTCTCATGGACCTCTACAATAAACACACTTTCCCACAGAGAGCTCTTATCTTTGAACTTTTCCTACCAGAAGATGTTGAATTACCTAAGAGAAGTCCTCCATATTCATCTTCCATGTT
Organism: Pinus taeda; assembly: GCA_000404065.3. Lineage (NCBI taxonomy): Eukaryota > Viridiplantae > Streptophyta > Pinopsida > Pinales > Pinaceae > Pinus > Pinus taeda. Next base: position 63,840 of record APFE030453584.1, on the reverse strand, counting down.
CCCTGAAGCTACTAGACACATTATCTCTCATTTATCATACCTCGTAGGTTATGAAAATCACAAATTTGTTGATGAATCCATCCTTGGATTCTTTTCTATTTTTAGCACAGAATATCAACCTACCTTCATGTATAATTATAGCCACTTTATGGCTGATAATATACATGAATAGTTTATGAATTTTTCCACATAAGGAGTTTTCAGGTACAGTTTAGTTATAATTCATCTATTTTTGTTTCAATAGGGAGATCTATTGCCCATTCAGCTGAACATACAAGATGATCAGGGAGTGAATCAATTAGCGATTCATTGGATAGAGCTAGTAAGAGCAGGATCATTAAATTTTACATTCTCCCTGTTCACTAATTCCTTCATACATCCAGTTCTCTAATTACTCAATAGTCAGGCATAGCCAATAATTGGAGAAGAAATTAAAAATACACTACACCTATTAGAGCAAACCAAGACTGTTGATTGGTATCTATACTAGAATTACACTAAGATTAGGATCTATGGCAGTGAGTTGGCTCCATACAAACTGCCTAAGTATGTGCCAATGAGAATATTCGCAGTGGAATACATTAGGGACATGGTAAATGTGGATGAAGTCCATTTTGTCTCAAGCAAGAATAAATCACAGTTTAAACTCAAAAACAAAGTAGGGAGTTTCATCTATAACACTAGGTATGTAGGTACAAAAGAAGACAAATTGCTAAAGAACGTGAACGTCCATCCAAGCTTCACTTGGTCTTATGATCCTTTTGGGATTATTTCAGCTCTTAGGGTGCAGTTGAAGGCAAAAGAAGAATGTAGAGATTACAGCCTTGGAGAAATAGTTGAAACTGCCTTCAACTGAGGATCCACAAACCAAGGAAGTGATAGAAAATGAGCAACATAGGGAGGAAATGTTAAAGCTCATCATGGAGAAAAACACATAGATCAAGAAAATTGAGGAGCAGATAGAGCAACTGCTCAAGGAAAAAGAGACAACACAACTTGTTGTGACCTCAGTGACAACAATTCCAATGACAGGTGAAGATTTAAGACCATCTCCTACTAACATTGCTTCATCTTCAGCAACAAGTGAAACAACAAGGTTATCACATGAGCTACAACCATAAAAACAACAAAATGAGAAATTACTCTAGAAGTTTCAAGCCCTAGAATCACGAAAGGTAAAAATGATACCTTTTATGTAGAAGAAATGAAAAAGTCACATAGGTTAGAGCTCAAGGTTAAACATTTAGAAAGAAAGACTCTAATGGCAGACACTTTGGCCTAAGCCAAAAAAGGCATCTGGTTAGATATTATCCATTCTATAACAGAAGTATGGTCATCCATATAAATTATTTTTGAGCAGCAAGAACTAATTGTTAAATGCATAGTAGAGATGGAGACCCAGAAGGCAACATTGGGAACAAAACCCAAAGAAGCATTAGGAATGATCAGGGTACTAAACTCTAAAACTAGCCAGCAGTTAGAAGAGATGAACATTCTAGATAGGACATCTACGATTTTGGAAATTAAGAAAGTCCTAGCGAACAAGAATCTGTTAACTCAGTTAAAAAAAAGTGTGATGCTTTAAACACTATAGTCAAGAGGTTTCACTCTAAATTCAAAATATTAGATAAGAAAGGTTTACCAGAGATAGTGTCATCAAATGATCTGCTAGTAAAATTGGAGGATTACTATGAAAGGCTTTATACCATTGCAGCAGACAATAGTCATGTTGCAGGGATTAAAAGACATATTACTGGCAATGAGTTTTTTGAAGATTTTAAGAATAGACCTCTCCATTAAATATTAAATTGGTCATCCTTTTCTCACCAAACCCAATTTTGAGAGATATACCAAAGTTGATTAGAAGGATGGTAAATCTTGAGATACCTAGTGAGAAAAGGTGAGATCAATTGTGTGAAATAATTGATTGACTTTTCATTCCAACAAGAAGACAACAACAACATATTTTGAAGGAACATTCATCAACAACTTCCTATCTAATAGGGACACATCATGCAACAGTTTTTCCTTTCCTATCTTCTTTCAAGCTATCTTGTAATCAGTTTAGGATATTTTTTTAGAACTTGTATAAATAACTCTGTTCTATGATTTATTAAATGTGGTGCCTTTCATAAAGAAAATTTTGTAAAAGCATTGATGTACAAGTTGTTTCTAGATCACTGATAATAAAGCAAAGGATTTTGAATTTGGTATCATAGAGTTTTGTTTTCTTCTATAAGTTTTTCATGAGTTTCATTCATTATGTTTTTTTGCATATGTTTAAGTTTTACAGAGATATCAGGTGAGAATAAATGTGTTACACTTATTCTTAAAATTCCTTTATGAAGTTATTATCATAAAGAGACTGAGATATTGGACTGTTTGTCTAAAAATCTCCCTCTAAATCATAAAATTGTCAGCATCCTATGTAATCTTAAGCATAGCTTTTTTAACTTTTGAACATTGGACAAAGGTTTTCCCACTTATGATACTTTATCTTTATGTCTGAAATCTAAATTAATCATATCTCCTTACTATTATTTCTAAACACCTTATAAATTCAAATCACTGTGTGAAGTCAAATAGCAACCCTTTCATTATCTATTAGTACAATCTAAAAGAGTTAATACATCATTCTTACAGTTTGCTCTATGTATTGGTCCTCCATAAAAACCAAAACCAAAACCCCTAAAACAAATATCTTAGATGCTCTGGCATGATCAATTGACAATTATCATCTTAGAGGAATAACATCAATCTGGTGCCATTGTTGGGGATTCAAATTTGATTAGTTTTCCTATGACAATGATATAAATCGTATTCCTTTAAAGGTGACTAAAGGCCTAGATAGGACAAAATTTTTCACCTGACGACTCCATTGTGCCAAACTGGCACCTTTTAAGCACACTAGATCTCATTCTCAACCTGACACAATTAGTCCTCTGTCAGATCTAGAAAAGCTTGTGAGAAAGGCCAGTTCCAAAAGAAGAATGCAACCATCTTCTTCTTCTTCAGCCTTGCAATCTGAAGATATTTTACCATTTGATCCCTATAGCAACATTCCATCCAATCTCGATTGGACACAATTATCACCTATGGTTTCCGAACTTTTAGACAGGGGAGTTGATTTCAAATCAACTTTCCTCATTCATTCACTTGAAACATGTTAGGAACCCCCACAACCAATAGGATCGCCTAAATCTAAGTCTGACTTGGGTTTTCATTTACCTGAATACAAACCTACAGAGTTCGTATGCCCCACTACTTATTCATTCCCTTCCACTTCTGAACAACCTAAAGCTTACACTTCTAAACAACCTGAAGGGACCTTTTCTATATATTCAATTCCACTCTTTTAAACAAAACAAGATATTCAGTCACGGGATCATAAGTTATTTATTAAGACTCCCTTAAATTCATATATGATATCTCCTCCTTCATCATCTCCTCCTTCCTCAACTCCATATAGGTATAAACCTTCTTTATCACATCTTCCTCTTTTTATTCTTCAACATCTACATAAACATCTCACACACCATCTTCAACTATGGAATTCCAACCTATTGTACATGCTAGATATGCAGTTTTAGTTTTACCTCAAAACCTCGATGCATTCCCTCTGGGATATTTAAAACATCTTCCTAGGTATAATGGAGAAAATGGTTTCTTAGTTGAGGACCACCTTCAAGCATTTCTAGATTTTGCTAATAATATGAACATTGAGGAAGAAAATGTTTATATGAGGTTGCTTGTTCAATCTCTTGAGGGAAATGTGAGAACCCGGTTTAGGCAGTTACCTGCAAATTCCATTAGGTCTTGGGAAGAGTTAACAAATATATTCAAAAACAAATGGGGTGTGAAGAAAGGCGCTCTTTACTTTTCTATTGAGTTTGAAGAACTTAAAATAAACTTTAGTGAACCTCTATCTGATTTTATTAAAAGGTTCAACAAAATTTATCATAAGATGCCCCCTGATTGCAAACTCCCTATAGCTGCAGCTAAATCTAGGTTTTCAAAAACTTTTGAAGATGATTTTTCTATAATTTTAAGGGAAAGAACTTCAAGGACTCTTAAAGACATGCAAAACTAATACTATAGAGGTACAAGAAAATAGGACTGCCTCAACCACTTTAAAATCTAAAGAGGAAAAAGCCCAAAGAAATCTTAAATCTAGTCAAGAGGCCTCTACTTATTCAAAGATTAAAATTGAAGAATCTAAAATTGATGAGATCACTTCACTTCTTAGAAGTATATCCAATAGAATTTCCAAGATTGGGACTCAACCTAGAACAGTTCAACAGACATTAACTCGACCTCAAAATCAAAATCAAGGATAGTACAAAAGAAATCCACAATTACAAATTCTTCAAAGACCTAGTAATGATCAATAGGTTCCAACTCCTTTACTGATAGATGATCAAAAGCCTGATGAAAATACCATGACTATCACTGAAGACATTAAAAATATAGATACCTCTTCTAGTCATACCACTATTATTCCTCTTTCACAAAATAAGAAAGTTCAATAAGATCTAGAATCCTCACAAGTTTCCAAATACCATGCCTTCTCTAAATTCCTAATTGCATAAATAACCAAAAGATATGATCTTAGACCAAGACTTGGCCCTTGAAGACCTCCTAAGGAACCTCCACCAATTGAACCTCATACCAAAACTGTTGAAACTCAGACAACTACTATTCGATCATTAAATTAGTCAACTGATACATCTCAAATTGAAAAAACTTTCTTCACTACATTTAATGTTGAAAAGGAGTTAGAAAGAGTTAAATTCCCTATACCACATTCAAAACTTTCCAAAAACCCTAGATATAAAAATCAAGTTTCCAAATGGATACAAAACACCTTTTTTGATGCAAAAAGTGATGTTATTATCCTTCAAGATGAAAAACCATTAGTTGTCTTTCGCCCTAGATCAGATATGATAGATGAAATAGTAGCCCCTTTCTATGTGACACTAAAGACAAATGATTCCATGTTATACAACTGTATGCCTGATTCTAGAGCATCACACAATCTCATGCCAAAAACATCATGGATCATTTAAATCTTGACATAACTAGATCCTATCATGATTTTTACACCTTTGATTCCAAAATGGTACCTTGTCTAGGACTGATTAAGGATTTAGTAGCCACTCTTGCCCAAATCTTAGTAAAGAGCATAGTGCTAGGTATTGTTGTCACTGACATCCCTCCCAAATTTGGAATGCTCCTTTCAAGGTCTTGTTGTGCCAAATTAGGGGGAACTCTTTAGATGGACATGTCTTATGCCACTATTTCAGTTTATGGGGGATAACAATTTAGGTTATATAGAGAGGTTAGATTTTTCCACACTGTATGAAAAATAGATCAACCAAAGAACCACCCCATTTATGCAATTGATCAAGATTTTGGTTGTTTTCAAATCTCTTCAAGTCAAATACATGAATCTCAAGTAAAAATTGAAGATGTAGTTGAAAACCTTGTATCAAATCAAACTGATGTATGGAAGATGTTCTTTGATGGTTCTTGTACAAAGGATGGAGAAAGGGTTGGGGTAGTGCTAATATCATCAGAAAAGGAAAACATTACACAATCATGTAAACTAGATTTTGAAGTTACCAATAATGTAGCAGAATATGAGGCTTTCCTTTTAGGACTATAGTTAGCCAAGAGTTTAAAGGTACACAACCTAAGTGTTTTCACTGACTCAGAGCTCATTGTAAGATAAGTTAGAAATAGTTTCCAAACAAAGCATCCTATGCTTAGGTCTTATTGAAATGAGGTTTCGGATTCCATTGAAAATATTTTTGATGCCTTCAACATAACTTAAGTCCCTAGAAATGAAAACATACATGTAGATTCTTTGGCTATTTCTACAAGCTCATTTAAGATTCTTGATCAAACACAACTGTTATACCAAATCTAGGTTAAATACAGGCCATCTATACTTGATAACCAAAATAATTGTTAGGTTTTTGAGGATGATGAACAACTAAAATCTTCTCTTCAACTTGTAGGAGAATTTTCTCTTCTACAAATTGATGAAGACAATCTTGATATGGTCAGTCCTCAAGTTGCTGATGATCTAGAATTAAATTCCAAGGTTGCAGATCATGATATCATACAATTATCAAAAAAATTCATTCCTAAGGGGTTAATTCCTTTAGAGAAATTTTTTGATTATAATGGTGTCCCTTGAAACCCTCCATCCATTTCTCCTGAAGATGACATAGAAGAAATCAATATTGGATCCCAAGAATAAGTGCAAAATATAAAAATCTCTACATCTTTAGCCCCAGAAGTTAAATATGAATATCTTAAGTTACTTGAAAAATACAAAGATGATTTTGCTTAGTCTTATGCTGATCTTAAAACTTGTGATACATCCCTCATTGAACATAAGATCCCACTAAAATTTGAAGCTAAACCCTACCAACAAAAACTCAGAAGAATTAATCCAGATCTTCTACCAACTATTGAGAAAGAATTTAAGAAAATGTTAGATGTATAGATTATTCTTCCACTAAGATATTCTAATTGGATTGCCAATCTAGTACCTGTCAGAAAAAAGAATGGTGAAATCAGAATCTGTGTTGATTTTAGAAACTTAAGTAAATCATCACTAAAGGAAAACTATCCATTACCTAAGATGGATCATGTACTTCATGTTTTTGGAGCCAACAAAATTTCTATGTTAATTGGTTTTTCTGGTTATAATCAGATTATGGTGGACAAAGGGGATAGGGAAAAGACTGCCTTCACAACACCTTGGGGTACTTTCATGTATGCAAGGATGCCTTTTGGTTTGACAAATGCAGGAGCTACATTCCAGAGAGCTATGGATATAGCTTTTGTAGGTCAGGTAAACAAATTTCTTGTTAGATATAATTTTTGGATTCAACTGCGTTAAGTAAGTCATTCACGTATGACCATTTCCATGAGAGGTAGTCGTAACTGACTAATTTCTCATGATTTTTGAATAGTTCACTTAGCACTCACTGCATCGGGTGATGCTCACAGGGGTGAAGAAGTGGGATTGAAACTAGTGAAATGTGGAGAACGAATCACATAGCATCAATCATCACTTCCGGGGCTTGCACCCGGTAAACCAGGACTTCCCAGGAGGTCAACCATCCCAGATCTCCTCTGG
>APFE030453584.1:0-53824 GCA_000404065.3 Pinus taeda | reverse complement strand
AAAAAAAAAAATCTATTTGATAATTTTTTTTACCCCATTGAATCTTCGCTTGATTAAGTTAGACATTTTAAGGATTTACTAGCTCACTAGTTCTTGAATTTCTAGATTTCAAACTAGTAATTTTCTGTTATTTTTTAGCATGGGTTAACAAAGGTCTTTTTGAGTGATTCCACTTGGAATGGAGACCTAAGACATCGTAGTCAATAATTTTTTTTTCCCATCTAATTCGGATTTTATTTTCTTGGTCATTCGATGAATTATAATTTCGTATAGTAAATTTGTAACATCCTATAGTAAAACAGGGGATCCTATAGGGGAACTAGGGGATCCTATAAGAGAACTAGTACATCCTGTAGGAAATCCTGTAGCGGCCTGTTTTGAGCCCAAACTGAGAAAAATATTCATTTAATTGAATTGAGGCTTCTGTGATCCATAACATTTATAAGAAATATTTCGGTGTAAATCACAAGCAGAAAATATCTGTCGATGCGTTTCGAACCAACAAGTGTGGTTCATCATCTGGACAAGTTGAAGAAACAAATCTAGCTTAGCATATTAAATAGTCTGAGTAGAGCCTCCAACGGCTAACTTGACCAACGACTACTTTTGACTTTAGGACCACGGTCATAAAAAAATATTATAATTTAATAGACATTAGTTATATTAGGTGACCAAAAATATATAAATAATATGAATGGTGTAAATGGTTAGTTAAACAGGAATTGTTTAATAATTAAAAATTCTAAATAGCTTATAATTTTTAATTATTAAAAAATTCATGTTTAACTAACCATTTACACCATTCATATTATTTATATATTTTTGGTCACCTAATATAACTAATGTCTATTAAATTATAATAATTTTTTATGACCCTGGTCCTAAAGTCAAAAGTAACCATTGGTCAAGTTAGCCGTTGGAGGCTCTGCTCAGACTATTTAATATGCTAAGTTGGATCTGTTTCTTCAAATTGTCCTGATGATGAACCACACTTGTTGGTTTGAAACGCGTCGACATATATTTTCTGCATGTGATTTACACCGAAATATTTCTTATAAATATTCATTGAAGCTGGGATTAGGTCCCTACTTGACCTCCAAGCCATCAAAATCATTGTACCCCTCTTCCTCCACACCTGTCTCCCCTGCCAAAGATCAAAGAAAGATTAGCATTTTCATTTATAAAGAAAAAATATTTAAAAATGGAGTTCTTTTATATTTACATATGGACACAATAGTTAGTAATCTCTAGATCATATTTCATGCTTAGATTAGTTAAAACATTACATGTGACAAATAGGGTTAAAATAGGGTTCTTTTGCAAGGAAAGTTTGTTAATAAGTAGATAGAAGATTTCATGTAACTTTACAAGCATTTTAAATCCAGTCTTTAATTCTTGAAAATAGGCAACATTTATTTTCTCTCATGACAACAAAGGAAGGACACATTGTATGCTGCACATATCATGCCGATACCTCTTAAGTTTGTACGAACCCCGGATTGATAATTAAAGTCGGTAGCCTTGGGAGTTGCAACATTCTTGTTGCAATACCGAGGCTCATCAGCCTTATTGTAACATAGTTCAGAGGCATGTAGCCGCCACATCTCTTCTCAAAGATAAGATACCATTGCCTGAGCTAGTTTATTTCCATTTATGTATGTAATCATATTTCAGTTCTTTGATATTAATGAAATGAAGTTTTATTTATGTTGCATCTCGTTGTTTATGCGTATATCTATATTTTGTTGCGTACCTACATAAGTTTGGATCAATAAATCATATTTTTTCTTCCACATGTAGACTCCAAGAATCACCCCAAAAATGATTACTCAACTCCTATTGCAACAGTAGATGTATTCTTGCTTGGATTGGTGTTCAAAAGCACTCATTCACCCTCTATTTATATTTTTTTTTACATTGAATTATAGGGTTGAATTGTAAAATTGGTTGGGTAATCAACTTGCTTGTACTTTTGTTAAGACATCTTGATTAAATCTTCCATATCTCCTCATTCATATGGAGATAGAGGGAGTGCAATACACTGTTGAAAAGATCTCATAATAATAATTGCAATCATATATCTTATGAAGTAATTTGACCTGTTAAATTAGAGTAATAATTCCTTCAAAGATATGGTATCCAAATTGGGCATCAAAGTTCCAAAAATAATATTTCCAACATTCCTCATTTTCTAATCTTTATCTTGGACATATATAGTATCCCCATGTCTTTGAAATCAATGAAAACAATATTGATTGTGGAAAAACTCCACAGTTAAGCGCGCTTGAGCCAAAGGAGTTCTGGGATGGGTGACCTCCTGGGAAGTCCTGGTTACCGGGTGCAAGCCCCGGAAGTGATGATTGATGCTATGTGATTCGTTCTCCACATTTCACTAGTTTCAATCCCACTTCTTCACCCCTGTGAGCATCACCCGATGCAATGAGTGCTAAGTGAACTATTCAAAAATCATGAGAAATTAGTCAGTTACGACTACCTCTCATGGAAATGGTCATACGTGAATGACTTACTTAACATAGTTGAATCCCAAAATGATATCTAATATAATGCACTACGGAAACCCCCATACTTAAATTTCTTGTTATTTGTCTTAATGACTTTACAATTTTCTCTAATTCTGACAAAAAACATTTAAAGCACTTGATGAAGGTTTTTGAAAGATGCAGGAAATTTGGGATATCATTGAATCCAAATAAGTCTCTATTTGCTATCTCAGAATGGAAATTGCTTGGCCATATAATTTCTAAATATGGAGTAGTTATTGATCCAAACAAACTATCAACCATTTAGACATTAACATTACCAAGAAAAAAAAAAAAAGTTCAGGCTTTTCTTGGTAAAATCAACCTTTTAAGAAGGTTCATACCCAATTATGCTGAAATTGTCAAAGATATAACTGATATGCTTAAGAAGGGTCATGAAGTCAAATGGAATGTCTCTTCTAGATATGCATTTGATCAAATCAAGAAATCTATCTCTGAAGCTCCAACCCTGGCCAGCCCTGATTATATCAAACCATTCAGTATCTTTTCCTTTGCTTCTCAAACAACCCTTTCTATTGTTTTACTACAAAAGGATGAAGATTCCCATGACCAACCTGTAGCATTTTTTAGAAAAGTCATGAGAGATGTTGAGCTCAAATAGGACATAATTGAGAAGCAGGCTTATGCCCTAGTCCAATCCTTGAAATCTTTTAGGATGTATGTTTTAAATTCAACCATTATAGCCTATTTTCCCAACACTGATGTTAAAACTATTCTCACTCAACCAGATACTGATGGGAGGAGAGGTAGATGGATCACCCAAATTTTCGAGTATGATCTAACTATCAAAACCACATATCTAGTAAAAGGTCAAGGATTAGCTAAGCTTCTAGTTAAATCCAACTATAAAGTGCTAGGCATCAACTCTATTCTAGAACCAAGGGAGAATCCACAAGAATGTTCCCAAAATTCAAATGTGAAGAATCCATAAGAATCTTCTTTCTATGCAGAAGGGGAGAATCCAAAAGAACCTTATGTCTATGCAGAAGGGGAGAATCCACAAGAACCTTTTGTCTATGTAGAAGGGGAGAATCCACAAGAACCTTCCCAAAATCCTGAAGAAAATAATCCACAAGAACCTTTACCCTCAGATCAGACTGTTTTTGTACACATTGATGAGAAATTTATTTTATCAGATTGGTATCAAGATATTGTAAATTTCTTGATTCATTTTGAGTGTCCTACATCATTTTCCAAAAGTCTTTGTAAGACTCTAAAATTGAAATAAGTCAAGTATTGTATCATAAATGCAAATCTATACTGGAAGGACCCACTCAATATCTTGCTTTTATGTTTAACGGAATCAGAGACTGAAGGGATAATTGATCAATTTCATACAGGATTTTGTGGAGGACATTATCCTTGGAGAGCAACAACATATAAGATATTAAGGGCAGGATTCTACTTGCCAACATTGTTCTTACAAGTAGGAGCAAAAGTGAGAAGTTGTGTACCTTGTCAGATGTTTGGTGGTAAGCAAAAACTAATAGCTCTTTCACATATCCCAACAATAGTTTCAGAACCTTTTCTCCAATGGGGATTAGATTTTATTGGAGAGATGCATCCTACTTCAAGTAATCAACATAGATGAATCCTCATTGCAACATATTACTTTACTAAATGGGTGGAAGCAATTATAGTAAGAAACACTACTGACTCAGTAGTAATCAAATTCATTGAATAATTTTTTTTATCTAGGTTTGGTTGCCCAACCCAGATTGTTACAGACAATGTCACAACATTTTCAAGTGTTAAAATGATTGAGTTTTGTCAAAAATATCAAATTTTGCTACATCATTCAACTCCATATAATCCTCAAGGTAATGGTCTTGTAGAATCATCCAATAAAAGTCTGGGAAAGGTTATAAAAAAAAAATTAGCAGATCATAAAAAGACTTGGGACACTCATCTAATTTATGCAATCTGGGCAAATAGGATTACTCCAAAGAGATCTACTAGAAAATCTCCTTTTCAGTTAGTTTATAGAAAATATGTAATTTTCCCTACCAGCTTGGCCTTCCCTATTTTAAAGTTTCTATGGGATTTAACTGATGAACCTGATGATTTTTCAAGGAGGATAAATCAAATCATTTAACTAAATGAGAATAGAGATGAAGTTCAATACAAATTAAAAAAAGTATCAGAATAAGATGAAGAACATTTCTAACAAAAGAGCCAGGGAAAGGGACTTCAAAGAGGGTGATCTAGTTCTAAGATGGGATTCCAGAAGAGAAGACAAAGGAAAGCATGGAAAGTTTGACAACCTATGGTTTGGACCTCTAGCTATTGCTGAAGTAAAAGGAGACAACACTTTTGTGTTACAAAATGTAGAGGGACAATATTACACATATCATGTTAACGGAAGGTTTCTGAAACATTACATTTAGTATTGAGAAGTTGGAGTAGATTTTAATCCCATCATTGTAAAATGTCCAGTGTTATTTTACTTTTTCAACTGTCAGTTTGATTTTTACAGCAAAGACTCCAGAGCCCGAGGAGAAGGCACATGGATCTGCAAGTTCTCTGCATTATACAGGAGAAAGAAGTCCCCAGTTGGAGCCGATGTTGTAACATTCTTGTTTTTGATAAGTTAGCTATTAGATAAAAAATCAAAATTCCATACAAAAAATGATAAGTTAGGATATGGAAAAAAACAAGATGGAAAATAAAAATGTTAGGAGTGATTATTATTTCAGGTCCATATCAAATAAAATGATAGGGTAGTTGCTATAAAAAAGGAAGGAAAAATGAAAATGATAGATAAGCAACAAACGAAAAATATTTGCTTTAGAAAATAAATTAAGGTTGCTAACTCAAATGCACCTTTGAAAAATCTCCTTTTTTATTAATCATGCTTAAGTTCTTTAATTATGATTTAATTGTTGTAATAAAGCTTCATGACCTTATAAAATAAGTAATAAATGACACTTTTGTCGTATTGGTGGAAACAAAAAAATTACAAATTGGGCGTTGATAGCCAACGTGTAATTTTCAACGAAGATCCTTCACTTTGCCCTAATCAACAGCGGAGGAAGCCTTTTGGACACCCCTTGGTTGTTTCCCATTAACACGGTGGGGGGGTCCGAAATATATAGTTTTATGGCTTCCGCCTTTGCACATGGCACCCTCCAAATTGTTTCGGAACCCAAGGCTCGAAACCATTGAACCATTAGACCCCCACCCCCCCCCCCCCCCCCCCCACCTCTCCGAAATTCGCTTCTGGTTTTTCTTCCATCCGCCCATTTGACTTCTCCCATGCCTGATGAATACCATTATCTTCCATCCAATAACAAACCTCCACCATCATCCTCCATTTTCACTTACCCATTCACCACCCGCCATGTTATAATATCATTGCCCATATGCTCCAAAGTTGTTGTTGTGCTTGATTATCTGTTGAAACATTCGTTAAGCATTAATTCACTTTTTTCTTGCAAATTGAATGCCTACGGCCAGATCTAAAAATTAAATTGAGCCCAATTGAACCTATAAGTCCTCCATGGCCCCAATCTTTGCCACTTTTCGCTTCCATCCATAAACCAAAAGCACCATTTGTCGCTCTGTGTATTTTCTCCACTATCATCAATTTTAGATTAAAACAGCTTCTAAATTTCCCCTGCATTAGTGATGGCTCCTAAAGCAAAGATACAGAAGACTTTTGAAGAAGGAAATCCCTCCACAATCTCCCTTGATCTAGCTCATATGCCACTTGTAGACTCCCTTTTCTAAGATCAGTGACTGTGAATGTGAATTTGATTTTTATGAATTACATTCATGGTTAAAACTGAAATATACCAATAAGGAGAATTCCATTCGCTTCTGGGAGACACTTCTGCCATTATTTTCTTTTCCTAAAACCCATTAATTCCCTTATCTAATCTCCTGGTATCAGGTCAGGTATGACCCTGTGCAAAGAATAGTGATGACTTGGGATGGAAAAATCCTGATTATCACCACTGCTCAAAGCATAAACCAGATGTTAATGACTCCTCCATCTAATTCCCTTAGCCATTTCTCACCTATAGCTCTCATGGACCTCTACAATAAACTCACTTTCCCACAAAGATCTCTTATCTTTGAACTTTTCCTACCAAAGATGTCAAATTACCTAAGAGAAATCCTCCATATTCATCTTCCATGTTCCTTGAAGCTATTAGACACATTATCTCTCTATTATCATACCTCCTGGGTTATGAAAATGACCAAGCCATTGATGAATCCATCCTTGGATTCTTTTATATTTTTGGCACAGAATATCAACCTACCTGCCTGTATAATTATAACCACTTTATGGCTCATAATATACATGAAAAATTTATGAATTTTACCACACAAGGAGTTTTCAGGTACAGTTCAGTTATAATTCATCTCATTTGTTTCAATGGGGAGATCTATTGCCCATTCAACTGAATAGACAAGATGAGCAGGGAGTGAATCAATCAGTGATTCACTGGAGAGAGCTAGTAAGAGCAAGATCATTAAATTTTACATTCTCCCAGTTCATTGATGCATCCAATTCTCCAATTACTCAACAGTCAGGTAGAGCCGAGAATTGGAGAAGAAATTAAAAAGACACTACACCTATAAGAGGAAACCAGGATTAGTGACTAGTACCTATACCAGAATTACACTGAGATTAGGATCTATGGTAGTGAGTTGGCTCCATAAAAACTGCCTAAGTGTGCACCAATGAGAATATTCTCATTGGAATACATTAGGCAGATGATAAATATGGATGAAGTCCATTTTCTCTCAAGCAAGAAGAAATCACAGTTCAAATGCAAAGCCAAGGTAGGAATTTTCATCTATAACACTACGTCTATAGGTATAGAAGTAGACAGATTGCTAAAGAACATGAACCTCTAGCCAAGCTTCACTTGGTCTTATGATCCTTTTGGGATTATTTTAGCTCTCTGAGTGCAATTGAATGCAACACCTTACAACCATACTCCCAGGCCAAAATTGGAGAAGTTCATGAACAAGAAGCAATGGTTTGAAGGTACTCTCGCAGAAGCTAATGAACAGGTTATATCAACTCCTCAGAAAAAGACTCCAGCTACACAGATTACTCAACATAAAAGATCTAGAGAAGATCAGTCAGCTACAGAACCAGGTAAATAATACTATACCTTACAAAAAACTTGAAAATTAGGTTGTCAATGTCATCAGGAAGCAAGCCACCAGAGATAATTGATCTTGGAGAATTGGAAGATGTTTCATCAATAGGGACCACTGATCCCAAGCCTCCCTCTACTTCTTCAACTCCTTCTTCAACTGAACCTATGGAGATTATCCAATCAACTGAGACCAGCTCAACATGAGATACTAATATATTCTCGACATTTTTGGAAATCAAGCAAAATAATGAAAGTCTTAAATCATAGGTATATAGTTAGTTTTGGAAACAAACATCCACCTCTCAGCATAGACTTCTCTCTGCCTTTGACAGTGAAAGTGGAAGGATGCAAATGGAATTTTCGCAAGCTCAAATTCCATTTCCCAAATCCATAGTAGACTATAAGAATACCATCTTCTTTCTTGATGTGAACTAAATACATCCCACTGATCAAATGGATTTCGTAGGCAATAAGGTGATATGTTATTTTCAACAATGACTACAACTACCATGTCTCTTTCCAAGCTCAGGACTACTTTGTCAAATGTACAATCACAACTTAATATTGAAAAGTTGTCATCCATGCCTAAATATACCAAATTAAAGTCTTTAGAAGATATCATTGTTAAGATTGGATATGATCCCTAGAACTACAAAGTGATTGAAGAAATTCTACAAAATAAGAATGTAGAGATTACAACCTTAAAGAAACAGTTGAAACTATTCAACTGAGGATCCATAGACCAAGGAAATGGCAGAAAATGAAGAGCATAGGAAGGAAATGTTAAAGCTCATCATTGAGCAAAACGTACAGATCAAGAAAATGGAGGAGCGGATATAACAACTGCTCAAGGAAAAAGAGACAACACAACCTGCTATGACCTCAATGAAAACAATTCCAATGACAGGTGCAGATTTAAGCTTATCTCCTACTTACATTTCTTTGTCTTCAAAAATAGGTGAAACAACAAGGTTATCACAAGATCTACAAGCACAAAACAACAAAATGAGAAGTTATTCCAGAAGTTTCAAGCCCTGGAGCCATAAAAGGTAAAAAATGATACCTTGTATGTAGAAGAAATGAAAAAGTCACATAGGTTAGAGCTCAATGTTAAATAGTTAGAAAGCAAGACCCTAATGTTAGACACTTTCACCCAATCCAAAGAAGACATCTGGTTAGATATTAGCCATTCTATAACAGAAGTATGGCCATTCATACAAATCATTTTTGAGTAGCAAGAACTAACTGTTAAATGCAGAGCAGAGATAGACACCCAGAAGGCAACATTGGGAACAAAACCCAAAGAAGCATAAGGAATGATCAGTGTACTAAACTCTAAAACTAGGCAATAGTTACAAGAGATGAACATTCCAGATAGGACAACTACTATTTTGGAAATTAAGAAAGTCCCAGTGAAGAAGAATCTGTTAACTCAGCAAAACACAAAGTGTGATGCTCTAAAAACTATAGTCAGGAGGTTTCACTCTAAATTTAGTATATTACATAATAAAGGTTTACCAGAGATAGTGTCATCAAATGATCAGCTAGTAAAATTGGAGGATTACTGTGAAAGGATTTATACCATTGCAACAGACAATAGTCAATTTGCAAGAATAAAAAGGTAGATCACTAGCAAGGAGTTTTTGGAAGCTTTAAGCTTAGACCTCTCCATTAAATATGAGATTGGTCATATTTTCTCACCAAAACCAATTTTGAGAGATATATCGAAGTTGATGAGATACTTAGAAGGATAGTAAATCTCGAGATACCTAGTGAGAAAAGGTGGGATCAATTGTGTGAAACAATTGATTGACTTTTCATTCCAACAAGAAGACAACAACAATAGATTTTGAAGGAACAACCATCAACAACATCCTATGTAATAGGGACACATCATGCAATAGTTTTTCCTTTCCTATCTTCTCTCAAGCTATCTTGCAATCAATTTAGGATATTTTGTTCAGAACTTGTATAAATAACTCTCTCCTATGAGTTATTAAAGGTGGTACCTTTCATAAAGAAAATTTTGTAAAAGCATTGATGTACAAGCTATTTCTAGATCACTAATAATAAAGAAAAGGATTCTGAATTTGGTCTCATAGAGTTTCGTTTTCTTTTGTAAGTTTTTCATGTGTTTCATTTGCTATGTTAATTATGCATATGTTTAAGTTTTACAGAGATATCAACTGAGAATAAATGTGTTACAATTATTCTTAAAATTCATTTATGAAGTTATTATCATAAAGAGACTGAGAGATTGAACTGCCTGTCTAAAAAGCTTCCTCTAAATCATAAAATTGTCAGCATCTTATGTAATCTTAAGCATAGTTTGTTTAACTTTTAAACATTGGACAAAGGTTTTCCCACTTATGATAATCTATCTTTCTGTCTGAAATCTAAATTAATCATATCTCCTTACTATTCTTTCTAAACACCTTATAGATTCAAATCATTGTGTGAAGTCAAATAGCAGCCCTTTCATTATCTATTAGTACAATCTAAAAGAGTTAATACATAACTCTTACAATTTTTTCTATGTATTGGTCCTCCATAAAAACCAAAACCAAAACCCCTAAAATAGATATCTTAGATGCTCTATCATGATCAATTGACCATTATCATCTTAGAGGAACAACAACCACCTAAAACTTATGTGGCACACGATGTTGATCATGATGTTATTGGTACTTTCCATTGGCCTTATTCTGGATATCATGAACCTATTGGAGGATGTGGTGAACATTTTCAATAAAATTTGTGTCTTGATCAGCTTTAGAGTAAACATGTGTAGATTTCACTTATGTAGTTTCAAGAGGCATTACAATATCAATGGGACGTAATGGTTGAAATCCTAGACCCACTTGAAAGGGATTATGTCTAGTCGAGCTACAGAGAGCCCTACTATAGCTATGCTGCACATAGGTAAGACTCGTATCCCATGTTTGTGGATGCTTAGAGATGTACACGTGTAATATGCACACTATCATCCTATTAATGACTTTTGTATGGCCATCAGTTTGGGGATGGAATGCAATCGACTCGGTGAGCTTGGTGTCCAACAAATACTAGAGGCTCAATAAAAATGTGCTTAGTAACCTACTATACCAATGCAATATAATGGTCTACGGGATCCAAAAATGTACCCACACTTGTTCATATAGTATTTTGGTAGTGCTTTCTATTGTCATACTCTTCTTCCAGGAAGCTAATATTGCCATCTTAGAAAATCTATCAGCGACCCTAAATACACAGCCATTACCATGCTTTGGTAGAAGGATAAACATATAGTCCATGGAGGTGGATTCCCAAGGCTGGCTAAGACTACATATCTAAGAATTCTAGTTAAAAGTCCATTAATAAATTTAATAAAGGTGAAATAAGACAAGCTTATGAGACACGTACTCGAAGTTGAAGATGGGAAAAAACATAGTGATGGGTTACTTTTGATTAATACATGTCTATGGAAATCAAAAAAGGCATTGGTGAAGGGAAAGTGGCATTAATTGGCATTTTATTTATAAAATAATTGAAAATAGGAGAAAAGGAAGGTGAAAGGTCACAAACTTGCATGTGAGGAAAATTGAAGGAAAAATAGAGGAAAATAAAGAAAATAGAGGCGTCAATCATTAAAAATATTTTGAGGATCAATTCATGGATTTTAGTTTCTTAACCTTTTGTTAGTTTAGTTTTGAAGTTATCTCATACTCTTGCACACTTAGAACATTCTTGGAGCACTCTAAAATTGGAGAAAGGGAGGAAAAGGAAGAACAAGAAAGAAAAGGAAAGTAAGGATTAAGGAAGATTTGGATCAATCAGATACATCAAGATTACTTGCAATTATCAAGTTGTATGTATGATTTCCTTGCTAGTTTTGGCATGCATGGTACATGAATGTGTGTATTTGGTTCTCTTTCTACCATTAGTATGGGTTTTCCAGATGTGACAGTGGTTTCCACTTTTCCTTTCCATTTTTGGATAGTCATGGTGTGATGGAGTCGTTTTACCTGGTTGAGATTTTGACTGTTGGACAGTTTTGGAACTAGGTGACATGGTCTTAGGAAAATTCCCGAGGGCCTAGGAATACCTTAACCGATAATGGTAGGAGTACGGTAAGTCTAAGGGTGGAGATGGGAAAATTATTCAAGGCATAAATGAAGAAATCTAGAGGCTTCTAAGCTTCTTTAGGGCCTAGTGATCCCTTGACCGATTTTGGTAGGATTGTGGTAAATCCTGGTAGTGTATGATTCCTTGCTTGGGACTAGGAATCCATTTACCAATAATCATAAGATTGTGATAAAGCTTGGTTGTATAGGTGTGGGTTTTGGGCCTAGGATTCCCTTGACTAGTTTTGGAAATATTGTGGTAAAGACTAGGGAAGCCCTGGTTGTTTTGTTCTGAGTCCCACATTCATGCTTAGAATATGGCACAGGGGTGATTGGTTGAAATAAAGACTTGGCTTAACCCAATTTATGGTTGGGTGGTACATGAAAGTCGCTAACTTGGTTGGATTTGCATATGTTACTAAGAGTTATTTTCCTCTTTTATTTCATGAGTATTTATACTTGTTATTATGTGGCTTTGATGGTTGTTTTATTATTGTTATTATTTTGGTTATACGCATGGTTTCATGACATATTAAATTATGGCTCTTATCATGTTTTCATTGGTAAATGAATGGTTATTGAAATCATGACATAATAGACATTATTGCAGCTATTATGAGAGGGTAATAGAATTTCTTGATGATTCTCAAGTAAGTTTCGGATCTCTATGTTCATATATGCATTTATGACATGTAGATTACATGTTCACTATGTGTTTGATAGAATGATTGTCATGGTTAGGCTTGGTTAGGTCAAGTTCTTCTCTATGTCTTGAATTAATGGTTTTTTAATTTTTTTCGTTCATTATTCTGGAAAGTTCTACCAAGTTTTAGGCAAAGGTCTAGATACTAGCCCTGAAAAAGTGGCTCAGATTTGGGGGTCGCATGCTAAGAACTGGGAATTGTAGACTGCATTCATTGTAATTTAGGGTTATTAGAGTGACTGGAGAGTTACATTCATTGGCTTCCATTTTCATGGTAGCAACTGGGGCTCCATATCACTAAGAAGGCAAGTTGGTTCATCGTTTTGGCACTTGGAGTGGTTATTTAGCTCCTATGGATCATGTAGCTCCCGAGGAAGGTCAGTAAAGTTTTAGTTTGTCAATTCTGCTTCCTCAATTATACTTTTGAGTTTGAGTCATGTCATAGTAGGCCTTAGATCATGTTTACCCTGACAGGCCAATGAAACTGGGTAAATGTGGGAGGGTTGGTTACAAGGTAGAGGAATGTATAGGCCTTGCTTCTTAATCGTTAGCTTGTGGATGGAACATATAGTGCATGATATGATATATTTTCCAACATTTTGTTAGACTTTTGGCCAATAAAAATACTTTTACAGTACTGCCATTGTTTTCTGCAAACCAAAGTGTCATGTGACACAATTGTAGTGCGTCTCCAAAATTAACTTCGTGCACTCACTGGAAGGAACACAAAGGTGTCCCAGGTAGCATAACAATGCATCTTGGAGGTCAAATTCTGGAACTTTATTTCTATCCATCAACATCTATATGTGGTTATGAATTCTAGATCATTTTTGTATAGTTACAACCATAAATAAGTCTCGTTCCCAAAAGAGTTGAGAACAATGGTTAGTGCCACAACCAAGGAACGACTGAGACAATCTACAACATTATTGATGGTTCCCTTCTTATATTTAATTTTTAATTGTAATTTTTGTAGATATGTGGACCATTTCTGATAGAAATTGCTCTGCAATTTTCCTTTTGTCTACATAAACTGAAGAGGTCGATGATCAGTGTGAATGATCATCTACTTCCCAAAAATGTAATGTTTCCACTATCGGGAAGCCTTCACAATGGAATACATATCTTTATTATAGGTGGTGTATTTTTGAATTGTATCGGAGAGTGTCTCATTATGATAAGCCATTAGATTCCCTTACTGGGTGAGAACTGTGCCAATAGAAAAGTCAGAGGCATTTGTTTGAATTTAAAATGGTTGTTGTAGGTCAGGTAATGTGAGGACTAGGGTAGATGAAAAGTGGTGTTTCAGCTGAACAAATGCCTTCTGTTGTGACTTAGACCAAAAGAAATTCGCTTTTGCTCCATTTTTGGTAACTTGACTCAAAGACCAAGTGATATGAGAAAACCCCAACATGAACCTTTGATAGAAATTGGAAATGACCAAAATGCTATGAAATTATATTAGAGGCCTCGGGCCTGGAAAATCCCAGATCACTTAGACCTTAAATGGATCGACATGCACACCATTCTCATCAATTATTTAGCCGAGATATTGGACTTGTTTCATGCTAATGGATCATTTCTCCAAGTAAACACATAGTTTGTGTTGTCATGGGGTTTTAAGGATCTACCAAATATGTTGCATGTGTTATTCCCAACTCTTGTTGAAGATGAGGATGTTGTCTAGATATACAATGATGAACGAGTTGGTGAAAGGCTACAAGATTTCATCATAAAAGTTGTAGGGGCATTTTTCAACCCAAAAGGCATGACTAACCAATAAAAGACAACCTCCTTGGATTTGAAGGTGGTCTTACATGTATCTATGGGTCCTTCTAGAAATTGGTGAGAACCAAACTTCAAATCATTCTTCCTGAAGTACTTATCCCCCTTGAACTTGTCAAAAAGTTCATCAACCTCTCAGATTGAGTATTTGTTCCTCACATTGATTTTATTCAGTGCCTGGTAATCAATGCAGAGTCTGCATGTCCCATATTTCTTTTGTATTAGTATGATTGGGATCCCACAAGGTGAGGAACTTGGTAATATGTTTCCTTTTTGTAGCAACTCCTAGATTTGTCATTTGATTTCCTCCTTTTCCAGAAGAGAGTGGAAGTATGTTGGCCCATTAGTTATAATTTCTATAGGAGTTAGATCGATATAATGCTTGACTTGACAATGCAAGGGTACACCTATGGGTGAGGAGAAGATGTCCCCCTACTCTTCCATGAACTTATCAACTTTCTAATGATATGTAGAGGAACCTTTTTTGTGGGCCATTTATGTGGCCACATTCTTCCCCTAACCTTGAGAGGGAATTTGGAAGATTTTTTTTTTTCCAATTTGGGAGATAATATTACTACATTCCTTAGCAGAGATCAAAGAAATGGTGGTAGGAGGGGCTACCTCTTGTATCCTACATAGTTTTTTACCAAAAGTAACTATAAAAATATGAGGTTTGGACTCATACATAACATGTCACTTCCACAAGTATGGTTGGTCTAATAAAATATAACAAACTTCAAGGGGAGAAACATCACACAGTACCTTTTTCGTAAAGGGCTTGATGTTGTATGTAAGGTGGCACTTCTAGCTAACATGAAGATATTGCCCTTGGTGGAGCCATCCAATAGTGTATTGCTAGGGTGTGGTGTTGTTTCTAGAACCAAACGCTTAATGACCTCTATTGAGATGAGGTTATTTTGGATTCCACTACCAACAATGAACTTGAGCAGGGAACCCTTCACCCACATATGTGAGTGGAAGAGACACTCCCCTTCCTCTAGATCTTAGGCTAATCTTCAACACCTTTGTGGTGGAAATAGTGGCAATGGATTTTTCATCAATAAACTATTTCCCCTTGTCACATTTTGGTTCAAAGACAAAACATGCATCTAAATCTATATCTTTCAGCTCAGCCACCAGTGAATTGCTATAATGACACTCATTTGTATTATGATTGGGGCTCCTGTGGAACTCACACCACTTCCTTGCCTTCATCCTACTATTCTTTGTTTATGTCTTTGATGGGTTATCCTAGTTTTTTCCAACTTGGCTTTGTCCTTTTTCTGGAGTTTCAAGGTGCCTTTTCCCTGCTTTGGATTCATAGATCCAAAGTCTCACTTATTCTATTTAAATTTCTACACATTCTTGACAACATATCGGTATGTTGCACTAAGAAAGGAGATGTCTAGGAACCCCATTTCTACCTGGATATATTTACCTAGATATCCACAGTATGTGAGCACTAAACATCACTTAGAGTCCTTGATACATGTTGAAGGTGCTGGACCCACCATCATTCTGGGGATCTCCCTGGTATGAAGTCCCAACTAGACCTCACACCATTTGGTGTAGAAGTCCCATTCGGTATGATGGCCTAGTTTCGATTATCTTAAATGTTTTCCTTAGCTCTCGCTTGTTAGCACATGAGAGTGGTCTGCTTTGTCTTTGAGGCTCACGTGCCTTTTGAATGATAATGTTACTTGTGTCAAGGTTTTCATAGTAGAGAGAGAATATGGAAGTGAGTCTCTAGTTGATGGGGAAAAAGTCCCAACTCTGTCAGAGACACATGACACAACAGGACATACATATGTTCTGGAGGAGCAGTCCATGCGGATGCGACAATCACAACACACATGGGAATATAACACATATAAAACCCAGTGGCACGGCCCACGTGAGTCAGAAGGTCATTATAACAAGTTTATGTGAAAGGTTTTGTCTGATGTCCGGGGAGGTGACCAAGACGAGTAGGACAGTGTTAACAACTTAAAGAACACATTTTTATAATTATATGTATTAGAGAAAATGAATGAGTTCATTTTATTAAAACAGGTTAAAGCAACATGTATTACAAGTGTTCAATATTGATCTTACAAATAGTTACAACACGTGTGAAAACGTGTTGGCCTGTTATCAAGCTTCTGAATTAAGAGAAAGTTCCAAGACACATTGATACACCATACATCACTAACCTTGCAAAAGGGGTGTTGAAGCCATTGCTCACTCCTCAAAGAAAAGACTACAGACTGTCAAGGCTATGTGGTAGGAGCCAAGGTGAAAAAGTCATTTGCATGTACAAATGAGGGGTTATTTATAGCCAAGGGTAAAATTGGCCCTTGTGACTATTCGACCTCCCTCATGATTGTTTGTGTTATTTTACTCTTTAGCTTTACATGACTCTTCTTATGACATGTGGGTCTCTTGGACTTCCACATTACATTACATTTATTTACATAGTATGGCCCAGAGTAGTGATGTGGCCGACATGACTCGACACGACAGTGTTGGTATGTCCATGTTGCTAGTGGTGTCTATGTCGAGATGCAATGCTACTGAGTTATGGATGTGCTCTTGGTGTATCATAGCTTCACCTTTGCATGGAAATTTATGCAGATTCATTGATGGTCTTGGTGTTTGATTGATGTTGCATGTGCACATCACTCGCTTTCTTGTACTTTGGCATGCTTGACATGTTCGTCCGTTCATGAAACATTATCCTCCCATGTTTTTCCATTCACAAAAAATTCTCCTCACATGCATCATCCATTCGTGAACACATCTCCTTGCATGTACTCTCCATTTTCATCCCATCCATAGTCACATCATGTCTTATCCATATATCCATATCTGCAATCACTCATGATGAGAAGATATCAAATCCATAAACCTCCTAGTCTACCATGATGCATTATTATTCGCTTTGGGATGTAGGTGACCGAGAGAGAGGAAAATGCTATGAAATTGTGTAAGGAAAATTTGAAGCTGGGATTTGGGCTTTGGGCACTGCTAGTGAGAATTGCACAAAATTCACTGGGAGACTTGGGTGGACAATTTGGATTAGCATTTACTGTTCATGGGATTTGGCTCAGTTGGATGGTAGATATGCAAAATTTATGGAGGGAAGTAGTGCAAACAACAGAAGGGCTTGGTAGAAAAAGCTACACAGTTCTTGGAGGGAGCTGGCAATGGGTTGTGGGATGCTTGGCAGCAAAAACTGCATAATTCTTGGAGGGAGCTGGAATCGGGTTGCAGGAGGCTTGGAAGCAAAAACTGCTCAATTCCTTGAGGCTGACCTGTCGAACACCTCTGCACATTTTCTAAGGTCAGCAGGATGTTGATGAGCACTAGTATTTCTGCAAGAATGCTGCAACTCCTAGGGCTAGCAACTTTACTTTATCAACCAGGGTTTGTACAAATTTGGAGGTGATAGTGTTGTATACACAAGTAAATGTGATGGGTATGCTCTTTGTCACTGCTAAAGTGGTGATAAACCACTAAAGATTTGCAAAACAAACTTCTATTGATTCAAAATAAGCTTGATTACCAATGAGGAAAAGATAAATCTACATTAAGAGCAATCTTGTCTACTGTAGGAAGGAAAAAGACTGAAATCAAATGCTTAAACACACCATTCTTCTAATTAACTGCTAAGAGGCTTTGCTTCAAAAGAATGCTAAATTAACATGTATGAAATCCTACTATCGTAGGCATGCAAATTAAAACATCAAACATTCTACTGTTATGCATGTAAATGAATAAAATAACTTTGTTTTTCCTTTTGTATTTTTTTTTTGTGAAAGTGTGAAAGCTAACTTCTTTTGGTGATGTGGCAGGTGGCTTAGGGATGATGGTGAATGGTTAGAAGGCTTGGGAGACAAGTAGGGTCCCTTTTCTAGCTTCCTAGGGGATTTTTCCACAATTCAGCCTCAAACTAGGCCACTACAGGTCAACCTACAGGATGTCCTAATGCGTTATACAAGATGTCTTGAATTCCTACAGGATCCCCTGTATTCCTACAGGATACAACCGAGAGAAAAAGGAGGCATGTTGAATGTGATGGAAGGCTTAGGGAAGGTAAATGGTGGATGGAATGAGGCAAGGGATTACGTAGGACTCCTTCAAAGCTCAAAACCAGAGTTATGAGATGGCTGGATTTGCTCAACAAGCTTGGATAAGTACTCTTGTGAAATGATGAAATTGGTGAGGGTTTTAGTGAAAGAAAGTGATGACCCTAGATGGATGAAGTTGGGATGAGGTTTGCTTATCATGAAATCTCTATGTACTACTGAAGCTCATGCACTACATCAAATATTGAAATTTGTCTATTAATCATGTAAACAAGAAGGATTTCAATTAACTAAGGAAAACAAAATTTCATGAGCTATATGCCTATTTCATGCATGGGAAGAACTCGCAGAATAATATGAAACATTGATGAGATATAATTTAATACTGATTGTAGCAGAAATGGAAATCAAATCCTATTCTTGAAAACTAGCAAAATGCTGACCTAAGTAACATAAAACCTTAAATTCCATGAGAAACTAGAATTTTGTCTTTTTGGGGCTGCATAGGAGTTGTTTCCTCAAACCGTGATCCTTGAAGGGAAGAGTGAGGCCAAATCCACCTACTGATAGATTTTTGATATTCCTTTATCTCTTCTAAGCTACTCCTGAAGTAAGCCACAAATGGAAGCAAACTAATTAAATCCACAACTACTTGCAATGAAATAATGATAAAGACAATTCAACTATGAAATCACCTAAACATACAAATACAAGAAGAGGAGCTTTTTTTTCTAAGGGTGGGTCCTAACCCAAGAGCTTCAGCCCTCTAAGTCAACTTAGTGCTGGATCAAGGAAATGCTCATTCTCATTATCAAATCAGAAAATTACATAACAATGTCTTCCACAAGTCTTGAACTTGAAAATGACTAGTGTTTTTACAACAAAAAAATGAATCCTAATGAATCTCTAGACCTCTTTATTTATACAAATTATGTCTCAAATTAATTCCTTAAATATAGGGAGGCTCAACTCCCAAACTCGAGATAAACTGACTCTTTAACTGTCACTTTCTCAGCTGCCTTTTGATCTCCATGATTTGGCTGCTTGTACTCCGAGCTAGTGTGGTTGATGGAGGAATATTAGACTGAGTGAGGAGTAAATGAGGGGGATCTACCTCCTACAATCTCTCCTCCTTGTCTCATTCGAGTTTAAACCCTTAACTAGTCAAAATTTCCATGTTTTTCTCTCAAAAACATGCAATCAATGCACATTAGTCCACTAGGCATAATATCTCACTTTGACTCATCTTATTAAGCAAAATACAGTCAAAATATGTAATAAATTATGAGAATAGTTGATTTGAATAAGCTAGGAGGTGTACTAATGGTCCATATAGTTACCTAATGATGAGGCTAATCATCACCCCCTACTGAAAGTGTTGCTCATCCTTTGAGCAACTCAATCTATATCCATGTCTTTCATTGCTCCAGTGGCCCCCTAACATCCCATGCTTCTGTTGTAGTTTCCTCTTCCTGTGCATAGAATCCTGCCTTCCTTTCTATCTCCTCCCACCACTTTCTTTCTTCCTCCTCCTTCCTTCCTTCCAACATTCCTAATAGAAGTGGTGGACTGAGTCTCAGGCCAATCCAATTGGCTTTGAGTCTTTGGAGAGCTTGCTTGTACATGGGTGTCCTATTCAGTGCTTCTCTCATTCTTTGAGGAGAATGGTACTCTATGATTTTCAAGCTATAGGGAAAATTGTTCCATCTCCTTTGGTAAGCTTGCATGCTATCATCTCCTAATAGCCCGAACATGTCCTCAAAGTGTGTGATTTATTTCTCTTGGGTAGCAAGGTACCTAGGTGCAAGTTGAGGTTCATTTGCAATCAAGTTATGTGTGTTGATGACAACCATTAGATTTGATTGCTTATCTCTTATCATGATGGGGTTTGTTTCTTCCCTTGCCATTACTTTATTCATTTCTATAGCCCTTTCTTCCTCATGATTCATCTATGATGCCAAAGCCATCAAATTTAAGTCCTCTAGTTTTGAATTAGGGTTCCACACATTCAGATCAGTCAAGGCTAAGTTGTAGAGGTAAAATGCACACATTTTAGCTCTATCCTCCAATTTTCTTTGATCACAAAGATCAATGAATTTTCTATAATCCTAGAATGGCATATTGCATTTCTATGTTAAAGTCTTGATTTGGAACTGCAACTATTGTTCCTTAAGATACAATGCATAGGAATTAGCTAGAATCCTGCACTGGATTACCTCTAAGGATAGACTGGCCATGGATGCCAATTTATTCTCTCTCTCCTATATTTGTCCCCTTAACCATGCATTTTATACCTCCAATTGAGCTTTCATCATTACCTCTCTATCTCTAAGGCTGCTGAGTTCTCTGGCCATCTCTTTAACATTTTCCTCCATGTGACCTATGTCCTCCACCCCTTTAGATTTGGCAATTTTCATCCACCTATGTGTTCTTGCCCTTTATTTCTCAAGCTCAAAGAATAATGGGATGTCAAATTTCTATGGAATTACCCTACCCCATTCAATAAATTTGTAGTAGGATTCAAGGTTAGGTTGAGGACTAGGTTCCCTCAGCTTTGGATCCTCCTTCTTTCTTTCTTGTAACATACTCCCTCCTTTGTCCAATTTCTGATTTTCCTATAGGTTTTCCTCTGCTTCTTGTAGGTCCTTCTGTGTCTCCTATAGGAGGCCTTTTCCTTTGGATGAGGCAAATCAAGTGAAAAGCCTCCTAACATAAGTGATAGAAGATTTGGGAGAGGCTTGTTCTAACGATCCTTCTCTTTGATTTTTGATGAGAGGAGCTATATTTTCCCATTTTTTTGGTGAGTGTTCAATGACGATAGGAACCTTGGTGGGAGCTTGAGGTTTTCCTTGCCTTATTCTTGTACCTTTTCTTGTCCTAAAATACAATGGGGTTTGTCTTTGTCTCTTCCCTTTTTGCTTAATAAGGGTACTAAGGGAAGTGACAGAAGTTGTTGCCTCTTTCTCAGTGGGTTTTGGAGATACCCTAGGTGATTCCTCCCCTTATTTTCCTTGCATTGTAGCCCTTTGTTATTCCTTGTCTTCTATCTCCCCTTTCCATTTTTCTTTTCACTCTTCTCTTTCTCCTCTTCTTCTCCCTCTAGTTCTTCACTCTGTTCATCAATTTCCTCCTTTGCATCTTCTTCTGTCTGTTCACCACTTTACTTCTTCTTTTATTCCTCCTCTTCCT
The DNA here is from genome assembly GCA_000404065.3 of Pinus taeda. Classification (NCBI taxonomy): domain Eukaryota; kingdom Viridiplantae; phylum Streptophyta; class Pinopsida; order Pinales; family Pinaceae; genus Pinus; species Pinus taeda. The sequence continues at coordinate 32,299 of APFE030453584.1, read as the reverse complement.
CTTCTATTTCCTCTTTGTCCCTCTCTATTTCTTCTTCCTCCTTCTCTATTTATTCTTCATCCCTTTCACTGACAGTGGGGCTTTTGTCATACTCGAGGACTTTTATGTCTTCCTCTTTCTGCATGTCTCTGAAAGTTTCCCATGTGATAGGGAGTCTTAGGTTTTGGAGGGAGTATTCTATGATAAGTCTAATTAACCCATGATGGGCTCACTTTTGATGGTTTCTTTCCTGCACCTTTATGCTCATATCTATCACTGATTGAAGAAGTAGGGAATGTTGAGTTTGTTTTGAGGAGGTGTGTATGCTCCAAACCTCAACTCTCGGAGAAGCCTAAAATGGTATCCATATACCACACTGTAGCTACCTTCACATGATATATACTTAATAAGGTGGTAGCTAATTTCATTTCAAGGATATGGTAGGCTTGCTCTTCTGACCCCATTTTTGTCTTAAATTGCCTCTTCTCCTTCTAAAAATAATTTCTTCTTTGCAATTTGGCTATTACCCTTATCCTTCTTTCTCCAAAGCATCCCTAAAGGAAGGATGGTGATTCTGCCTATGATTTCAGGGGTGAGTTCTATATAGAGGATTTTCACCACAACAGTGGCATGGGTCCTAATCAGTTGAATGAGAGAGAGAGCAAAGTCTCTGGCCACTTTATCATCATATCCCCTCAATTTTTCAAAGAAACCCATCTAATTGTGCCTTGTGAACATCTCTAGTATAGGAAGGTGTTGATTAATCCTCATTGTGTTGATGGGTTCCCTCTTATTAAATCCCCCTATCATTTTTCTTTGATGGATGGAGGGTTGTATATCCCTGATACCAAATTTAATGGATGAGGAATTTTAAATGAAAATTCTATCTATACAATTCCGCTAGATTGCAATCATTTTCAAAAAAATAGAAGGCTTTCCTATATGTTTTTTTTTACTTGGAAATGGGAAAGTTCAACTCCTACCTCCTTATCACTGTCTGATGAAGCCAACCTCTATTTTTCCCTTTTAAAACTGCTCACTGGAAATCATGTAGGTGTTGTGTATCCTGTAGGATCATTTAGGATTTCTTGTAGGATCCTGTAGGTGCTCTTGTGCTAGAAAAAATGATCACTGCATTTTCTATAGACTGCTTCAGGGCTGAGAGAAACTTTGCCAGTGTGTAGCCTCGAGAATGTGAATTCCTCTATGCATGAGAATCAACGTTTTATTTCCTCATATGGGTGATTTGAGTGGGATGTTGAGATGAGAGCCGAAGTACAAGTATTCATTTTTGGACCGCTGGTCCCACTGCCACATCATCATTCTCCTTACCTCGTAATCAACTCCCACTTCAGGCATCTGTAGCTTAACCACTTTTTACCTCATCTCTCCTTTTCCTTGACTTGACTACTGCCACGTGTGTAAGGAGTAATTGTCTTCTCCTTGTTGACTGAGTGAAGGTGGCCAAGCTAATTGGCCACCTTTTTGCTTATAAAACCAACTCTTTCACAACTTTTACATGTTTTATCATATCATTCTAATGAGAGAGTGGAAGAGAGATACATACCTATGGTTATGATGTCATGATGTTGTTTGTTTGAAGAGTGAAGTCCTTGGTGTGTTTTTGTTGCATGTGTTTCTGCTCTTTTTTTTATTGTCCTCTGATGTTTTTCTTTCATGTGCAGGTACTCAATGGTGATGCTGATGATCTTGATGCTGCTACTAAGCTCTAGAGGAGATTCTTTGACCTTTGGATTTCCATGTTGGTGTTGATTGTAGCCTGTTATTTTTTGTTTTGTGGGATAGGCTGCTACAGGATTTCCTATAGGATGTCCTATAGCTGCCTCTCCCTCAATTTTTTTAATCATTCTTCACTTCTAGAGCATGAGGATGGTTGGCATGGGTAGAGAAGGGGTGTATGGATTGATGAATGAGAGGTATAGCTTTCAGGTGCTGTCCCCTTGTTCTCTGTCTTCATCCTCTTTTATCTGTGTCTTTTCTGAAAACTGTAATAATTGTTTTTGAAACTGACGTTATTGGATGAATACAGGGGTGATCATGGTGGAGAGAAGCATAGTAATGAGATGGTGAAGTAGAAATTTATTTTTTTGACATAAGCAGGGAATCCCCTTCCTATAGGGCCACTTCCTTTGGGATTCTCAATTCAGTGTAATTCCTACAAGATCATACTGTAGGTTTTCAGGGAATCTTGTAGATTTACAAGGAATCCTGTAGAAAACACAAAACCTTTGCAAAATGAGCTAAATGAGTATAAAAATGGAGGAAATGATGGAATGATGAAGGATAGTGAATGGAGAGATAAACAACACGAATTAGATAGGTCCTTTTTGATCCTATCTTATTACTCTGATCCTCCTCCTGCTAACTTGCAAACAAAATTTTAAAATTTTTCTTTTCTCTTTTTTTATTTTTTTATATATTTTATTTTTATTTTTATTTTTTGAAAGTAGCTAGTCTACCTCCAAGGGGTTTTCATCCTAGCTACTTGCCCTAGGTGCCTCAGAAGATGTTTTCACCCAAGGATATTTTTATTTCTCTCTCTTTTTTTTTTTACACCAATGGGCCGCTTCAAGAGGTTTTCAACCCAATAGTGGGACTCAGGTGCCTCATGGAGGTTTCGACCTAATTCTCCTTATTTTTTCTCTCTTTTTTTTCTTTTTTTATTTTTCAATGACTTGATGTGGTAGAAATTTAGACTTGCTCCACCACCACCACTATCTTGTTGATTCCATCAATGAATTCTTGCTTTGACAATGGCTTCTTGTAAACCTTCAATCTGTGCCCATTAACAATTAAAGGAATAACCTCTGCATCATTGGTTCTAATATGCATTGAGCCATTATCACAACATTTCTCTATGAAATAAGGCCCTAACCATCTATTCCTTAACTTGCCTTTAAAATATTTTTATCTGGAGTCATACAACAAAGCCCAATCACCTTCTTGAAATTATTTTTCCTTGATGTTCTTGTCATGCCAGATCCTCCTCTCAATTAGAGTCACCTCTCTATGTTGGAGGGCCTGCATTCTAAACTCATCTAACCCATTCAGCTGGAGAAATCTCTCTTTTTGTGCACTACTGACGTCTAGATCTAGTTGGGCTACCATCCTCAATGTATTGTACTCAAACTCAATGGACAACAGGGCCTTCTTCCCATAGACCAACTCATAGGGAGTGAATCCAGTGGTGGTCTTCCAAATGGTGTTGTATGCCCAAATGGACTCAACTAATATATCTTCCCAATCTTTTCTGCTGTCGGTAACCACTTTGGTCAAAATTCCCTCCAACGCTCGGTTGATCACCTCCACTTCCCCATTAGCTCGTGGGTGATAAGGAGTGGATGTTCTATGCTTGATATTGTGCTGGCTTAACAAGTCTTCAATCATGTTAGATGTAAACTGGCTGCATTGATCAATGACTAGTTCTCTAGGGTACCCAAACTTATAAAATACATTTTCCCTTAAGAACTCAACAACTTTCTCCTATATTGATGCTTTCATTACCTTGGTTTCAGTCCACTTGGTCAAATAGGTAGTGCACACAATGATGTACTGCTTTTGCTTGGATAGAGGGTTAATAGGTCCAATGAAATCCATGCTCCACTTGTCAAATGGCTCGAAAGTCACTTGAGGTTGCAAAGGAATTTCATCCCTTAGAGTAGGCTTTCCCATCCTTTGGCACTGATCACATTGACTAGTATACTTTCTCACATCCTGATGAAGAGTGGGCCAATAATAACTAGCTTGCAACCCCTTGAATGTTGTCCTCTTGGCTACAAAGTGACCTCCATAAGGCCCATCATGACAAGTCATAAGGATGTCAAACACTTCCTCCTCCTTGACACATCTTCTCAAAATTTGATCTGGGCCTAGTTTGAAGAGGTTTCTGCCAATCCAAGTGAATGGGGCACTCTTCCTCACAATATTGCTTTTCTCTTTGGAGGACAAATTTGATGGCAACTATGTAGACACCAAGTAGTTTTCTATGTCAGCAAACCATGGAGAGAGAATTGAAATGGAGAATAAGTGTTCATCCGATAACTGATCATCAACCATTCCATCCTCCCCTATAGCCAAAGCTAATCTGGACAAAAAATCTGCAACAACATTCTCCTTTCCAAGCTTATAAATAATAGTTAGATCAAACTGCTATAATAAAAGTAACCATCTAATAATCTGGACATTCACATCAGGTTTATTCATCAAATATTTAATTGTAGCATGGTCATTATGTACAAATATTTGGTAACGTTTAATGTAATGCCTAAATTTATTTGATGAATGCATGACAGCTAGGAGCTCCTTTCGGTCACTTTGTATTTTAGTTCGGCCTTTGAAAGATTCTTACTGATGAAGTAAATGGCATAAGGTAACTTGTCATCTATATGGCCTAGAGCTGCTCCTATGTCTTTGTGTGAGGCATCAGCATGTATGTGAAAAAGAAGGGCCCAATTTGGGCCTTGGAGAATAGGAGCAGTGGTGAACTTGTCCTTCAGGGTGTCTAAGGCCTCTTGACATCTTTTTGACCATACAAATTTAGAGTCTTTGGCCAACAACCCAAATAAAGGAGAAGCTAACTTGTTGAAGTCTTTTATAAGCCTCTAATAGTATCCAGTTAATCCTAGAAAATTTCTGACATCTCTTTTTTTTTGCAGAGGTGGGACCCTTTTGATGATGGCCATCTTATTTGGGTCCACCTCCAGTCCTTGCTAGGATATTGAATGACCTAGAACAGTGCCTGCAGTCATCAAGAACTCACATTTTTTGGGACTAAGGGATAGGTTCATTTCAATGCATTCTTTTAGCACCTTACCTAAGTTGGACAGTCTCCTAGAAATCACACCGATAGGGTGTGAAATCATCCATATAAATTTCTACTACATCATGGAATAGCTCAGAAAATATACTCACAACTGCTCTCTGGAAAGTGGAAGGGGCATTGCATAGGCCAAAAGGAAGGACCCTATAGGTGAAAGTACCCCAAGGACAAGTGAAGGTGGTTTTATCCTGGTCTTCTGGGATGATTTGGATTTGATTATACCTGCTGAACCCATTTAGGAAAGAGAAAAATATTTTCCCTACCAGGCCATCTAGCATTTGGTAAATGAAAGGTAGAGGGAAATGGTACTTCTTTGTTTCTTTGTTTAACTCTCTATAATTGACACAAATCCTCCACTTCCAATTTTTCCTTGGAACCAACACCAAAGGAGAGACCCACTCATTTTTTGAGATAGGGTAAATGAATCCTGCATCTTGCAGCTTTTGCAGTTCTTCTTGAACTATATCCTTGAGAGATGGATTCATTCTCCTTTGGGGTTGTCGGACTAGTTTTCAACCTTCTTTGATATAAATTTGGTGAGTACATACTGAGGGGTGCACTACCTTCATTTCGTTGTAACTCCAAGAAAAGGCATCCAGATGTTCCATTAACATGTCGCACAACTTTTCTTCTTGGTGTACCAAAATAGATGGGTTGATTTTAAAAGTTCTCTAAGGGCCGAATTCTATGGTTTTGAATCATCTAAGCATAGATCAATCTGATGGTCATTCTGGGTTTCCTTTACTACATCCACTAAGGACAATGTGCTAGGAGTTGGACTTTGGAGTATGTGTTCAATGAAATAATCTTCATCTGGTGGTCCTCCTCCCATGGCTGTTTCTAAGGTATAGAGTTGGGTTGAGTCGAATTCATATTCTTCCTCCTCTTCCAACCATAAAGGTAAGTCATGCTCTAGAGATGGTTGAGCAGGAGGGTACAGGACTAACTGCTTGGACATATGCCCATTTTTTATAGTAATATTTCTAGCCCTGCAACAGATGTAGGCATCGAGAGTGACTAACCAATGCCTCCCAAGAATTAGAGGGTAACTATTAATCTTGGCCTTAGGCTAGAGAACTAGGAAGTCTACAGGGTACTCCCAAGAGTCAATGGAGACCATCACATCCTCCACAATCCCCTTACAGGTTACTATGGAACAATCTACAAGTTGCAAGACTGTTGTGGTCATTCTCAATGAACCCTAGAGATTGAGCTTGAGCATGGTGTCCTTAGTCATTACATTAATGGTAGCCCCAAGATCAATCAAAGTGTGTGGGACAATGGTGCCATTGACGTGCACACCTACTACAAGGCTTCCAAGTACTTCGTACAAATTACCTGTACCATCATTAAGTCAGATAGCTATCCAATGAAATTAATTATAGGGGTGTCTTCTTTTATCTCCCTGGATGTTTGAACCACTTCTCCTTAATTAACTTGTTGTAAATAGATATATCATTTATGGCTTGGAGAAGTGGAATTTTGACACATAGATTTTTCAATTAACCTAGAAGTTCATTCTCTTCTGGGGTAGGATGGATTGGATGAGTTAATCTTTCAACAAAGGGTGGTGGATTTACTCTAGGCATGCTTTGTTCTCTTCACTACTCACTCTCCCTAGGTGGAGGTGGAGGTTGGTTTTCTGGGAGTAATCTCCTAGATCTTAGGTTGATTTCCAGAATCTCCATAGTATAAGTAGGATAGGATGTCTCTCCACTATATACTTGATGTTCCTGTCTGTCGTTCGGGTTCAAATTTGGTTAGGCAGACATCTGGGGTTGTTTAGGTGGTGAAGGTAATAAAGCTAGAGCATTGTTGCATGGGGGCCTCCACCCCTGGGGCGGTGCATTCCATTGAGGCTGTGGTAGAGTATATGGCTGAAACGACTAGCTGGTCGGCTAGAAATGATACTGAGGTGCAAAGGATCAAGGAGGATGTGTAGACTAGGAAGGATGACTAGGGGGGCCCCAAGAGGGAATGGATGTTTTTTGGTTGGATTTGTAATATGCACAAGATGACGCTTTCATGCCTTGCTGGTATCGTTGAGGCCCATGAGGTCTCCTTTGATTTATGTAGCAGAGCTATTCAGTCACCCCTTCAGTTCCATAATACACAACTTTTAGTCCAGGTAGAGAAGGGCACTTGTCTGTGGAGTGGTTTTCTTCATAGGCTGAGAATAATTCAATCAAATTCAATGGACATTCATTCCTAGGGTGCTTCCTTGTGCATCTAGGGCAGAAAATGGCTAGGGCTCTCTCTTCTTCCTCCTACTTTCTCTTGATGTGCATAGTCTCCATTTGTAGGGCAAGAGTTCGCAGCATATCACTCTTGAAATCTTCTAGAATGCTTCCAATTTTACCTTTGATGGATGTATTGGAAGAGGATGGACTTACCATAGGTTGAATACCCCTACCCTTTTTCCTAGCTGCCCTAGAATGGTTCGTAAAGATAGTCTTAATATATTCATAGGTTAGCTGGTAGATGTCCCCTCCTACTAGCAAGTTTAGGGTATCCAGAAGATCTTCCCTTACCCCTCTAAGCAGAACTAACTTCAGTGACTCGGGATCAAGTGTGGCCCTTGCCATTTTGTAGCTAAGCTAGAATCTTTCTTCATAATCCTCTAGGGATTCATCATGCCCTAAGGTCATCCTAAAAATTTCCTCTTTAGTGTCATTCAACATGCAGTAGTCTCAATACTTGTTGTTGAAGGCTTGCTTCATCTGAGCCCGAGTTGTGATGCTATCCCCACGTAAACCCATGAAACAGTGCAAAGCGGAATCCTTGAGAGTGGATGGGAATAGTTTCAATTTCTGCTTATCATTGGTGTAATCGTAGGTTCTGCATATGACAACAAACTCAAACAAGAAAGTTTCTAGATCTTCTGAGGTCAAGCCATGGAAATGAGGAAGAGAAGAGGGGCTTATATTTTTCATCCTAATATCCCCATCAGTTTCTCTAATGAGAAAGGAACCCTCAAATCTTTCTCTATTTCCTCTGTCATTTCTATTTTCAGCCATTGGGTCAGTTGGAATGGGTTCTTCTTCTTCTTCTCCCCCTGTAGGCTCTTTAAATATCTCTGGTTTTTCACCTAAGGGGTTCTCCAATTCACAACCACTGAATAAGAGGGAAGGTTGGCTGTTTGAAGTGGTGGGGGTATTGGGTAGAAATTTTCCTACGTTATCCCTATTCCTACAATTCATGAAAGAAGTTTTTTTGTTTTGTTTTGTGTTTTTTCAAGATTTGAAAATAATTGCACTATTGAAATTACAAACTGAATGGAAACTAACTGACTAAATGAAAACTAACTAATTTAATGAAATATTACTTGTAGAATGGAAAATAAAGCAAAGAATGCATAATGGAAAGGAAAGAAAACTAGATTAATTTTGCAGAAATGAAGCTAATAACAAAATGTCAAAGATAAGGAATGGAAGAAAGAAAGCATAAATCACATATTACTCAGACATATCCATGACAACAGTGCCAAAAAGTGATGAGAACCAACATTGGAGCAAGAATGTTGCAACTCTTAGGGCTAGCAACTTTACTTTGTCAACCCGGGGTTCGTACAAACTTGGAGTTGACAGTGATGTATACACAAGTAAATGTGATGGGCTTGCTCTTTATCACTGCCAAGCTAGCTATAAACCATTAAGGTTTTCCAAAATAGACTTATATTGGTTTAGAAGAAGCTTGATTAAGAATGAGGAAAAGAGAAATCTACGCTAAAGGCAATGTTGTCTACTATAGTAAGGAAAACTACTGAAAGAAAATGCTTAAACACACCATTCTTCTAACTAGCTACTAAGAAAATTTGCTTCAAATGAATGTTAAATTAACATGTATGCAATCCTACTGTCCTACACATGCAAATAAAAATATTAAACATTCTACTGTTGTGCATGTAAATGAATAAAATAACTTTGTTTTCCTTTTTGTCTTTTTTTGTGTGAAAATGTGAAAGCTAACTTCTTTTGTTGATGTGGCAGGTGGCTTAGGGATGATGGTGAATGGTCAAAAGGATTGGGAGACAAGAAAGGGAAATTTTCTAGATTTCTAGAGGATTTTTCCATGATTCGACCTCAAAGTAGGCCACTACAAGTCAACTTACATGATGTCCTAATGCATTCTATAGGATGTCCTGAATTCCTATAGGATCCTCTGTATCCCTACAGGATACAACCGAGAGCACAAGGAGGGATGTTGAAGGTTATTGAAGGCATAAGGAAGGTGGATGGTGGATGGAATGAGGTGAGGGAGTGACTAGGACTCCTTCAAAGCTCAAAATCAGAGTTGTGAATGGTTGGATTTGCTCAACAAGCTTGGAGAAGTACTCTTGTGAAATGATGAAATTGGTGAGGGTTTTAGTGAAAGAAAGTGATGTCCATGGATGGATGAATTTGGGATGAGGTTGATGATCATGAAATCTCTATGTACTACTGAAACTCCTGCACTGCATCAAACATTGACATTTATCCATAAATCATGTAAACAAGAAGGATTTCAATTAACTAAGGAAAACATAATTTCATGATCTAGATGCCTATTTCATGCATGGGAAGAAATTCCATAATAATATGAAACATTGAGGAGATCTAATGTAAGACTGAAGATAGCAGAAATGGAAATCAAATCCTATTCTTGAAAACTAGCAAAACGCTGACGTAAGTAAAACAAAACCCTAAATTCCATGAGAAACTAGAATGTTGTCTTTCTGAGGATGCATAGGAGTTCTTTCCTCAAACCATGATCCCTAAAGGGAGGAGTGAGGCCAAATCCACCTACTAACAAATTTTTGATATTCCTTTATCTTTGCTAAGCTACTACTAAAGTAAGGCACAAATGGAAGCAAACTAATTAAATCCACAACTACTTGCAATGAAATAATGCTAAAGACAATTGAACTATGAAATCAACTAAACATACAAATAAAAGAAGATGAGCCTTTGATGGTAGGGTTGGGCCCTAACCCAAGAGATTCAACCCTCTGAGTCAAATCAGTGTTGGATCAAGAAAATGCTCGTTCTCATTATCAAATCAGAAAACTACATAACAATGTGTTCCACAAGTCTTGAAATCAAAAATGACTAGTGTTTTAGTACCAAAAATTTTAATCCTAATGAGGCTCTAGGCCTCTTTATTTATACAATTGAAGTCTCCAACAACTTCCTTAAATATAGTGAGGCTCGGCTCCTAAACTTGAGATAAACTAACTCTTTAACTGCCACTTGCTCAGTTGCCTTTTAATCTCCATGACTTGGCTGCTTGTACTTCGAGCTAGTGTGATTGATGGAGGAATATCCAGATGAGTGAGGAGTAAATTAGGAGGATATACCTCCAACAATCTCTCATCCTTGTCTCATTCTAGTTTCAACCCTTAATTAGCCAAAATCTCCATGATTTTCTCTCAAAAACTTGCATCAATCAATGCACATTAGTCCACCAGGCAGAATATCTCACTTTGTCTCATCTCATTAAGCAAAATAAAATCAAAATATGTAATAAATTATGAGAAGAGTTCATTTTAATAATCTAGGAGGTGTATTAATGGTCCATATAGTTAGCCAATGATGACGCTCATCAGATGATGGGCAGCTGAGGGGCTTGCTCATGAAATCTGCTTATTTTTCTAGGTGAGTAGCCAGTCGGCTGATTGGGTGGCAGGCTGGAAAAAATGCATAATTGTTTAGGGGAGTGAGTCCTAGGGTCGCTGCCAGTCAAACTCTTTGGTTGACTAGCAGGAGAGCAGGTTGATCAGCTTGTGGGCAGCCGAGATTGAAATGGCCAGTTGGACACTTCTGTGCTATTTTGGGTGACAATCGACGAAGTTGATTCTAGGTGGAGGTGTGACTATTACAGGGTGATATGGTCATCAAGACTTCAACAAAAATGATTAAGTGTGTGAGCGAGTGAATTTGTGCATATGCAACCTTGCAAAGACACACTCAATATGACTTGAGGAAAAGACACCTCAGACCATCAAGACAACATATACTCGACATGACTAATTGACAGTGCGAGTGACAAGAGTGTTGCTTGTGATAGATTGTTGAACGACCACGATAACGCTTGCATGATATTGCATACAACTTCATGTGTGAGTGAAACGGATGTTCATATAGCGAATATAACCTATACACATGAAGCAAGACCTTATGAATAACCAGAACATGGATGCAAGTGTGACATTGTGACTTATATGCAAAAAAACATCCGTCGAATGGTCAAGCAAGGAGGGTGCAAAGACTCAACATGAGCTCATGAGGTGAGCCCGAGTGCTTGAAAACATCAAGTAAAAATCCAAGGGACACTCCAAAATTAGATGTAGGACAAAATTTTGGAGGGTGTTGCAGTTTCTACAACACTTAGCGACACATTGGTTGAATTCTGGATTCTTTGTTTTTATCCATTTACAACATAGGGCCTTGGTCTTTCAGGGAGTATTGAATCACTATGTGGGTTACTTCATCTTCCCACTTACCCCATGGACAGACAAGGTTCACCTTTCATCAACTAAGTCAAAACAAAACAAAACATTTGAGCTTGATCAGAGTGTTTTGAAATTGGTAACAGTAGTTTGGCTCATGAGTTAAAAAAATTCACAGTATAAGTTTTCATCTCTGGTGTTTCTCCGCTATTAGAAGGCCTAGATTATACCCGACAAAGTGACATAGGAAAAAATGCATTACTCCACTGCTAGCGAGCTTGGTCAATACCTTGGTGGAGTTGCATGCTTCACCTCTCTACGTAGGAAGCCATTCTCTTCTTTCACCTTTGTATTTTTTAAAGAGGACTATGCATAGGCACTTATTTATTTTTGGGGTAGAAGAGGGATATCTACTTATTGAGAGAAGAAGAGGTTGTTCCTTCAGAGAAGCATGTAAGACCTCTGACATAGGTTTTCTTGTTTAGATCTTCCCCTTCTCCATTTCTACTAGTTGGATGATCTTGATCACACAGAGGAGAAGGTTGAGTACAAGAATGGGGTTTCCCAGTGTGGACATAGGTTCATGGTTGGACCCAAGCTTCCTTTGTAGACAACTCGTATTTCCTGTCAAGACTTCATTGACTGAAGATTATAGCCAAGCACAAAGAAGATGGACACATGACATGCCAAGTGTTGCAGTGTCAAAAGAATCTTTAGATCTTAGCCACATATTCATTCAAGAGCCAGAAATCAGTAAAGGGTAGAACTTATTTCCAAAAGAGAAAAATAGAAGGATACTAAACAAACAAAATAAAACAAAACAAAAATAGTAAGAAAAGTGGAAAAGAAAAATAATAATCAACAATCAGACTTATATACATGGCACGGGGTGCTGCCCAACCTACTGAAAATAATGTTTGAGATCTTGGTTGTTGACAAGAATATTGTCAATCCTCTCGTCAAGTGATTACAGATGGTATGTGTGTGGGCCAAGCTTCTCATGGACTGTGTGTTGAGAATAGCAACAAGAAATGCTAAAAATAACATTCATAATATTCCAATTTTAATTTGTCCTTGAATTAAAATTCGAATTTAGTCTCACCAGCTGCTTGAAAAATAATTAATTAATTCATATTGAGTTAATTAGTTGGAGAAAATCAAGCTAGAATTCTTTGTGAAGTCATGCAACAGTTATCCCTTAAATTAAGGATATTATCCCTTAATTAAGGAGATAAGGATGAGTTATATTTGAGTTGTAATTAGTTAGCTCAGTTGACTGAGTTAAGCCTAGTTAAATTAGTTCCAAACTGTTTGAAAAACTAATTGTGAGTTCAGTCAGTTAATGCATGCATGCATCCAACTAGTGTACTCTAGATAACTGAATATTCTCTCATAGATAACTCATCCATATCTATTCTGAGAAAGACTGAGTTGAGATTAAAGACAGAGACATTGTACTATCAGTTCCATGATTTTTCCTATAAAGGAAACTAATCCATGGAGAAGGAAGAAGGTTCCTTGAGGATTGCGCAGTTTTAATAGGTGTGTGATCAGTGTGAGTGATCAATGTTACACTTGGTAACAGCTAGATCACCCAGGAGAAACTGCACAAGGAAATAGGAGGCTTGGAGGGCAAAGGAGAAGGCTTGTGAGAAGCTTTGTTTTCTTGTGAGCATCTAGGAGGATTCTACTGAGAGATGGCTAGCTGTGAGAGCTAAGGCCTTGTGTAATCCTGAGATATTTCCACCTTGTATGATAATACAGATAGTGGGGTTTTTAGCTGAGGCTTTCCCTAGAGTATTCTTTTGTGTTTTGCGTGTATTGATTCTTCTTCTGGTTATATGTGTTCCACTTGATCTTGCTCAAATTTAGTAAGCTTTCGCAAGTTTGATTGTAGAAGTAGATTAAATTATATTGCTTTAGTTATATTGCATTATCAGGTTAATCTACGGTCAGAATTTCTACATGCTATCAGAGCAAAGGTTATCAAAACTGTGAATAATATATGAAGAAGAGAATTCATAGTATGAAGTTCGGGGTTGTAGGTACAAATCGAATTCATTTCATACTTCAGGTTGGTCAATGGCGTTCTATGGCTTGAGACTCGAGTATGCCTTGGAATGCAACTTGAATTACATGGCATGGAAAGATCACATGGAGGTTTTATTAGAAGACAACGACTTGAAGGATTTCATTGATGGAGAAATCCCAAAGCCAGCTTCAACTAATGTGCAAGAGTTGGCTGAGTGGAAGAAGTGTGTAGTGAGGGCGAGATGGATCATCCTTGAGGGAGTTTTAGACCATATTATCTTGAGTCTCCATGGGAAGGATACTCCATATTCAATGTGGAAGACATTGAAGGACCTCTACTAGAACAATAGTGACTAGAGGAAATTGGCGCTCAAGGATAAGCTTCAAAGAATCAAGATGGAGAATGGTGATACTATTTCCACATATTTGAACAAGCTCACCACCTGTAGAGATGAGCTTGGAAGTGTGGGAATAACTACTGCCAATGATGATATGGTGAGCCTCTCTCTCCTTGGCCTTCCAAAGAGCTAGCATAGCTACCAAGACTCTATGAATGGAAGGGAGAAACTGCCAGATTAGGAATGACTGTGCTCGGATCTCATGTAGGAGGAGATCAAGAGGAGAACACAAGATGGTTCTTCATCCAAGTATGATGAAGAAAATATGGCCTTAGCAAGTAAGGCAAGGAAAGGGAAGGAGAAGGATTCTCATTCCAAATCAAATTCTTCTCATGGAGGGAAGAAGGTTGAAAATTCTAAAGTGAGATGCTTTAATTGTCATGAGATGGGTCATTATATGACTAATTGCCCATTGAAGAAGTCCATGAAGGGATCCTCGGTAGGATCTGAAGGTGAGGCATTAGCCTCTCAGTTTGAGATGGAATTTACTCTCATCGCATGCATGGTGTCATCGATGATGGGTTGTGGATGGTTTCTTGACAGTGGAGCCTCATTCCACATGATCAACGATAAAAGTTTATTTAGTACCTTGGAGGAGAAAGGCCTCAAGATTCACATAGAGATGGGTGACGATGAAAGGTATAGTGTTTCAGGAGTGGGCGCGATTGCTTTTCAGAGGGAGCATGGAGCTCTTATCACCTTGACAGATGTGAAGTATGTGCCTGGACTGAAGAAAAACTTGGTATCAATTGTGATGTTGGAGGACAAAGGCTGTGATTTTGTCTTTGTAGGTTTTAACCCTATATAGAAATTACCTGCATATGAATTCCAAAACACAGAAAATAAACAATGCGAGAGAATAACACATAAAACACATATACATATATTTTCCCCTGGATCCCAAAACCAGGATCACCAGCTTGATTTTTCATTATGTTCCTTTCAATGTTACAATAAATATTTATACATGTTGAAGCATCCAATACCATGGACCGAAAAACATCGCGTCCAAAACCATAGATACCCCTCAAACCCCCTGTGACTTCCCTCGCTTTGCAATAAATGCAATGAAAGGGGGGCTCCGCCCCCCTTTTAACCCCTCCCTTAACTATGTGGGCTAGTCGTGGAAAGAATATAACATAACCCAACATTCTCTCACTTGTTGTTTTCTTTCTACAGGGGGGCACAAGAAAGCTTAGTCATTTATCCATCCCTGCATCTACAGTATTCTTCAAAGTGTCCACCTTTACTAGCAACACCTTTTTTTCTTCTATCATGTCCCTCACAAAGTGATACTGAACATCAACATGCTTTGTCTTTGAATGATATGCAGGGTTCTTTGCCAAGAAAATTGCACTTTCACTGTCATAGTCTATCCTTATAGCTCCCTGTACTAACCCCATACTTGAACACAATCTCTACAACCAAATTGTTTCCTTGCTTGCATGAGTGGTTGCCATGTATTCTGCCTATGTAGTTGATAGTGCCTCTACAGATTGTTTCTTACTTATCCAACTAACTACACCTCCAAATAGTTTAAACACATACCCACTTGTAGATATTCTTTGATCCAGATCTCCATCCCAGTCCACATGAACAAAGCCATGAATATCCAACACTCTGTCCAATCCTGGTCTTCCTTGGTAGCACAAACCATAATCATTAGTGCCACGCAAATACCTGAAAACCCACTTCACTGCTGTCCAATGCACCTTCCCTAGTTTTAACATAAACTTGCTCAATACTCCCACTGCATGTGCAATGTCTGGTATAGTACAGACCATCGCATACATCAGGATATTGACTACACTTTCATATGGAACATGGGACATATACTCTTCCTCTTATTGTGTCTTGGGACATACTTCAGTAGATACCATTACACCTACAGGAATAGGAACCTTCATCGGTTTACTATCCTGCATATTAAACCTCTGTAATATTGTCTCGACATACTTCCTCTGGTTTAACCATATCTTCCTCTTTGTCCGATATTTTTTAATTTCCATGCCCAAAATATAGTTTGCAGCACCAAGATCTTTCATGTCGAATTTGGAGGACAAATGGGTCTTCAAATCCTAGATAATTTCTTTGTCATTTCCAACCAGAAACATATCATCCACATACAAGACCAGATAAATAAAACAGTCACCAATTAATTTAAAATACACACAGTGATCTTCTTTGCTTCTCGTGAAGCTAAGTCCCCATATAAATGTATCAAATTTCTAATACCACATCCTTGGTGTCTGTTTTAACCCATACATAGACTTCTTTAACTTGCATACCAGTTCTTTCTTACCCTTTACCGCAAAGCCTTCAAGTTTCTTCATGTAGATTTCCTCTTCTAGGTCCCCATGAAGAAATGTTGTCTTCACATCCACCTGTTCTACCTCAAAATCAAAAGCAACAAAAATAGATAAAAGTAATTTAATAGAAGTTACCTTGGCAACAGGAGAAAAAATATCACCAAAATCAATTCCCGACACCTGGGAATAAACTTTTGCTACCAACTGAGCTTTGTATTTCTCCACCTTTCCTTCTACATTTGTCTTCTTCTTAAACACCCATTTGCTGCAAATGGGTTTCCTTCCAGCTGGCAACTCCACCAGATCCCAAGCCTCATTTTTGTACAAAGATGCCATTTCATCAACCATGGCCTCTTTCCAGAGTTTTCCATCCTCTGAATCCACTGCTTCCTTCACAGTTCTAGGATCATCATCAGTAACAGACAAAGCAAAATTTGAACAGAAAGCAGATGGACTATACATTTCTGGTTACCTTCTTTCTCGAACTAATCTTCTCAAAATCAGAGTTTGTGGCTCTTCATCTTCCTATTCCTCCTCTGCTACAGAGTCTGATTCTTCCTCCTTTAGTTCAAACTCTATCTTCACAGGTTCCTTTGGTTGGACTTCATGTTTAATAACATCTTTCACCTCACTGAACACCACATCTCGACTGTACACAACCTTCCGTGTGACTGGGTTCCAAAGCTTATAACCCTTTAAATCATCCTTATACCCAATAAAGATGCACTTTTCAGATTTACTATCCAACTTGGTTCATTTCTCCTTTGTAACATGTACATATGAATCACATCCAAATAACCTCAGATGTGAAAGAGAGGGTTTCTTACCAGTCCATACCTCTTGTGGACTCTTATCCTCCAATGCTACTAAAGGTGATATGTTGACTAGGTAACATGTTGTCTCCACTGCCTCTACCCAGAATTCCTGTCCTAACCCGACACCACTAAGCATGCTTCTTGCCCTTTCCATCAATCTTGTTCATTCTTTCTACAACTCCATTTTGTTGAGGTGTATATGGAGTAGTCTTATGCCGTGCTATACCACACTTCTTACAAAATTCTTCAAATTCCTTGCTGCAAAAATCTCTACCGTTATTTGTCCTCAACACCTTTATCTTCTTCTCTGTCTAGTTTTCCACCAGAGCCTTGAATTATTTAAACCTATCAAAGACTTTAGATTTCTTCTTAAGGAAATATATCCATGTATTCCTTGAGAAGTAATCTATAAAGGATACATAGTACATAGACTTACCCAGTGATGGAACCTTCACAGGTCCAAACACATCACTGTACACAAGCTCTAACATCTGTTTCGCCCTCTTACCACCATAGGGGAAACTCACCTGATTTTGCTTCCCAAATACACAATTTTCATAGAAATCAAAATCTAGAGAGATATTACTCATACCTTCTACCATACCTTTACCATGAAGTACTGGAAGGCCCTTCTCTCCAATATGTCCAAGCCTTTGATGCTACATCATGGTCTTCTCTCCAGAGACCACTAGATTTTCTGCTCCACTTTCAGGAACCAAAGAACTGTTGCACCCATCAACAACAGTGCTACCTTGCAACTTGTACAAAGTTCCCATTTGAACTCCCTGCATCAATACTAGTGGCCCGTGAACCATCTTGCAGGTATCCTTCTCGAACACTGTTTTTACACCTGCATCATCCAACTTGCTTACAGAAATCAGATTTCTGGCTAATGCAGGAATATGCAGAACACCTAGAAGTGTTCTAACCCTTCCACCTTGCAACTTCAACTTTACTTTTCTGCGACCAATGATTCTAGCCTTCTATCATCCCCCAAGAAGACATCACCATCATCATATTTCTCATACTGGCAGGACCACTCTCTATGGGGAGTGAAGTGAAAGGATGCACCTGAGTCAATCAACCATGCCTCATGATCTACATGTGTACTTGAAGAATCCAAGTACACATCCCCATCTTCATCTGAGGTGGTTTTCACCTCTGCAAAAGGAGAATCATCAGATCCCTTTCCTTTATCAAGATATTTAGATTTATAGTCTCGTTTATAGTGCCCTTCCTTTCTGCATTTCTGGCACACCACCTTTACAATTTTTCCTGGAGGTTTAGATCTCCCTCTAGATTTCGACCTCCCACTCGATGACTTATTTTTGTTTCTGTTCTGGGACAGTCCTGTACAAACAAGGCATCACCATTCTGGCTCTCCATATTTTTTCGTCTCATCTCCCCCGTCAGCAAGGATGAGATTATTTCATCAAATTGCAAGGTAGTTGCATTGCTACCTACTACAACAACCAGACTATCACACGAATCTGGTAGAGAAAAAAAAAAAACTAATGCACTTATCTTCATCTGAAATTTTGATATCAACATGCGATAACTAACTTACCACATTATTAAACGCATTCAAATGCTTTGTGACCAAGTCTCCATCTTTTATCTTTAGGTTATACATCTTTTTCCATAGGAACAGTTTATTCACCAGAGACTTAGATTGGTACAAAGTCCCTAACTTGTCCCACAAAGCCTTGCTGTAGCTTCCCATAATACATTCAACAATACTGAATCTGAGACACATAATTGTATCGTGCTCTTTGCCTTCCGATACAACTTCTTCCATTCTTCATTAGACATTCATGTTGGTTTAGTACCTAGATCTACCATCATCCACTGATCTTTATCCACCAATAGATCCTCCATATTGAGTTTCCATAACTCAAAACTCTGACCATTAGATTTCTCGATCTCTATCTTTCCACTACTCGCCATATTCTTTCACCACCAGAATCAATCCCGCAGATCTCCCATTGAACAGGGTCTACCACAGGCCCGAGTGAAACCCCTCAATAGAAAAGGTGTCCCCTTGTAGCCAAAATAGCTCTGATACCAAATGTAGGTTTTAACCCCATACATAAATTACTTGCATATGAATTCGAAAACACAGAAAATACATAATGCGAGAGCATAACACATAAAACACATATACACAGAGATTTTCCCCTGGATCCCAAAATCAGGACTACCATCTTGATTTTTCATTATGTTCCTTTCAATGTTACAATACATATTTATACATGCCGAAGCATCTAATACCATAGACCGAAAACCATCGCGTCCAAAACCATGTGTGAAAAACATGCACAAAGCCATAGGTAGGTATGCCCAACCTAATATAGGGTCCAAAACCAAAATTTTCTGGGGTGTTGGCCGAACCCCATAGGGTGGGGTTACCAGTACCCATCAAACCCCCAGTGTCTCCCCCTGCTATGCAATCGGTGCAACGAAGGGGGGACTCCGCCCCCCTTCTAACCCCCTGGTTAACTATGTGGGCTAGTCGTGGAAAGAATATAACACAACCAAATAATCTTTATTAATGGAAAGCTTTTCCTTAGACACATCACCACGAGATAGGTGGAACAGATTAGTTCACAAGTCAAGAACCTGTATTCTCTTGAGGTTCAAGATGCATGCACAGCCTTGAGTAGCCAGGCAAATGTTCGAGACTTGGTGGTTGAGAGGGAGAGTATTTTACCTCTAAACATGCAGCCACAGAAGAAGTCTCAGACAATTGTGGAGCCAAAATTGGATATGCTGAGAGGACACCAAGTGGAGGCATCCACTCATGCAGAGACCTTGATTAAGGGGAAATTTCAAGCCAAGTGGGAAAACCGATCACATGTAGCCATACCTCCATGTGTGAGGTGGGGCTATATGAAATGATAGTCTCAAGAAGGCTGAAATTGGGTACGGTCCATTGAGAGGTTTTACCTCATGGATCTTAGCTTGCTATGGGAGCCCAAAGTACAGAGTAGCGGGAGGAATCAGTGGGATTTATGCAGTTAGAGATCAAAGTGATAGAGGCTAGAGCAGTTAGATACTGAAGAGTGCAAAGAAGGATTGGCAACAGTGCAGAAAGGCTGAGTCAACAAAAGCACAAAGTTTTTAGTTGACAGAGGCAATAACAGTCAGAGACTTTGATGACAAATGCATCATACTGATTCAAGTTGGATGTTTTTTTTGTTTCTAAAGTTGCTGGAGCAACAACACTTGAGAGAAGTGTTGCATGTAGAACATTCCAAAGGTTCAGGATCAGGATCGAGTTGAATTCCTTTCTTCTTGAGAGGGAGTGTTGAGAATAGCAACAAGAAATGCTAAAAATAACATTCAAAATATTCCAATTTTAATTTGTCCTTGAATTAAAATTCGAATTTCGTCTCACCAATTGCTTGAAAAATAATTAATTAATTCATCTTGAGTTAATTAGTTGGAGAAATTCAAGCTAGAAGTCTTTGTGAAGTCATGCAACAATTATCCCTTAAATTAAGGATATTATCCCTTAATTAAGGAGATAAGGATGAGTTATATTTGAGTTGTAATTAGTTAGCTTAGTTAACTAAGATAAGTCCAATTAAATTAGTTCCAAACTGTTTGAGGAATTAATTGTGAGTTCAGTCAGTTAATGCATGCATGCATCCAACTAGTGTACTCCATATAACTAAAGATTCTCTCATCGATAACTCATGGATGTCTATTGTGAGAAAAACCCAGTTGAGATTAAATATAGGGACATTGTACTATTAGTTGCATGACTTTTCCTATAAAGGAAACTCATCCATGGAGAAGGAAGAAGGTTCCTTCAAGATTGCACAGTTTTACAGGGTGTGAGATCAGTGTGAGTGATCAGTGTTACACTTAATAATAGCTAGATCATCTAGGAGAAACGACGCAAGGAAATAGGAGGCTTGGAGGGTAGAGGAGAAGGCTTGTGAGAAGCTTTGCTTGCCTGTGAGCATCCAGAGGATTGTATTGAGAGTTGGCTAGCTATGAGAGCTAAGGCCTTGTGTAATCCTGAGATATTTACACCTTGTATGATAACACAGATAGCAGGGTTTTTAGCTGAGGCTTTCCCCAAAATATTCTTCTATATTTCATGTGTATTGATTCTTCTTCTGGTTATATATGTTCTGTTTGATGTTTCTCAAATCTATTAAGCTTGCAAAAGTTTGATTGTAGAGGTAGTTTAAAGTATATTTCTTTAGTTATACTGCATTATCAGGTTAATCTACAGTCATAGTTTCTACACTATGTACGGACCAATCCAGAGGGATTAGAAATTCATATGCTTGACTTTGTCTTCATGGGGTTTATCCCATTTCAAGACTATGTCACCAACATTGAAGTTAGCTTTCCCTGCAGACTTCTTATCGAACCATCTCTTGATATGATTTTGGTGGAGTGTAAAGTTTTCTTTTTCATTCTTTCTTCCTACAGTTCGAGGAATGTATCCATTCTATGTTGAACTAGCATGCAAGGGTTTCCTTGGGATTCTTGAGACAACTAAAGCACTAGTAATTAGATGTTTGGTGGTAGGATGGTTTCTTTAACATAGACCAGGAAGTATGGTGGGGTATTTAGAGAGGGTTTGGGTGTTATGTGGTCATCCCATAAAGCATTCATCACTAAAAAGTGCGAGTTACACTTCTTAGAGTAAACGATATTTTTGATTATACGGATAAGGTTTTTGTTCGTGCATTCAATGAGACCGTTTCCCTATGGGTAGTAGTTAGATGAATGTTTCAACACAATACCATTTTGAAATGAAAAATCATAAAGCTTCAAAGATGAAAAGTAAGTTTCATTATCATATATAAGTGATACAGGAACACCAAAGCGTGAGATGATGTTCTGCCGGAGGAAGCTAATGACTTCCTGGTCGTTCACTTGCTTGAGTGGAACTACTTCTGGCCACCACGTGAAGTAATCAGTCGCTATCAAAATGTAGCAGTGTTGTTTCAACAAATGTGGGAAAATCTCCCTGATGATGTCCAAGCCCCATTATTGGAACAATTTAGTTACTGCAACAGGTTGTAGTGGGGTTGTTGACCTTTGTGTTTTTCCAGCGCATTGCTGACAGACCAGGGATTTTCAGGCATAAGCGTGTGCATTCTTGAATAATGTGCACCAGTAGAAACCATCTTGCATAACTTTGTGTGTAGTGGTATTTTCCACAAAGTGACCCCCGACAGGTCCGTCATGTAAATCTTGCAAAACCTTCTCTGATTCATGTGCCTCCAGGAGCCTTAGAAATATTCTGTTATCATGCTTTTTGTAAAGAACTCCTCGAACCAACTGATAAGCTAAAGCTTTGAGGCGCAGTGTCCTCTTCTACTTGATGGAAAATTGAGAGGGTATGGTGCCATGCTCAAGGTACTCGCACACATCTTCGTACCAAGAGTTTCTGTTTACAGTGGGTGGTGCTTGCACTATATCATACATTTCAATTTCCTACTCCTAGCTGGCGAGCTCTGCTTTTTCCTCTTGTGCGTGTACTGCCTCAACTGTGAGTTTCTAGAGACCATGACCCTTGACATTGTGAACTAGCTTGATGTCAAGATCATACTCTTGCAAGCCTGTCATCAAATTCACACGTCGTTCAACCAGCTCTTGTTGTATGAGAAGTAAGCGGACTGTTGGGTGAGGTACATACACTACGTAATGGTTCTTCAACAAGTATGGTCTGAAGTGTTGCACCACCTTGTATACTACATGTGCTTTTTTTTCAATAGTGGGGTAGTTGAGTTTGGGTCCCTTCATGCTTGCACTCATGAAGGAGATGGGACATTCATCGTTCAGTTCACCCTTTTGAGTGAGTACTGCAGCGAGTGAGTTGTCTGAGGCGAAGGTGTGTAGCAGGAAGTCTTGGTTGAAATTTGGGTTGTAGAGTGTAGACACTTCTGTAATAGCCTGTTTGATATGGGTGAATGCATACTTTTCCCTCTTGTGCCAGCTATAAACTATGTCCTTCTTGATCATGTCTTGCAATGGTTTTACTATCTGCGCATAGTCCAAGATGAAATTTTGGAGGAATTTTATCTTTCCCAAGAAGGACTGCATTGCTTTCTTGTTGGCTGGGTGACAGATCTGTGTAATAGTCCCGACCTGATCTAGATCAACCTTGATCCTACTTTTGGAAACAATGTGTCCAAGGAGGTTCTTCTCAGAAATTGTAAATATTCTCTTTTTGGTATTCAAGGAAATCTCGTATTTCTGGCATCGCTCAAATTTTTTCTTCAAATGGCGGATGTGGCCTTCCCATTTTCTTTAAAACACAGTTACATCATTAAGGTATACCACTATGCTTTGTCTGATGAGTCCATGGAAGGCGATGTCCATGGTGCGTTGGGTTGCGCTTGCATTCATGAGCCCAAATGGCATTCGTCTGTGTGTGAAAATAACACACTTGGTACGAAAGGTAGTTTTCAGTCTATGAGGTTCTGCTACCAGAACCTGATTATATCCTAAAAACCCGTCAAGTGAGAAAAACATTTGTGCCCTAGATAATATTTGCAAAATTTGCTCCATAGATGGCATGGGGTAGTTGTCTTTGTCTGAGGCGTGGTTCATGTTTTGAAAATCAACACACAAGCGGATTTCCCTAGACTTCTTATGTATAGGAACAAGGTTTGAAGCCCAAATAGAATGACGAACTATGTATATGATCTGTGCATCCAACAACTTGGTGAGATCTTTCTGTATGAGGGGTTCAAGTGATGGATGTATTTTCCTCAGCTTCTATTGATATGGCTTGACCCCTTCTTTGATCACAATGATGTGTTGGATTATTCACATGTCGTAAGTTTTCAGATCATCGTATGTCCACTTGAACACATCCCGGTACTATTTGAACAAGCGGACAAAGGCTTATCACTCCTACTGCATTCAACACATAATGAGATTGCCAAACTTCGGATCTTGTTCTATTCCTAGGTTAATCAGTTCGTGCATCATGGTAGAGATGTGGGTTTTGTTGTTCCTTGGCCCCTAAAATCATTCTTGCAAGCCATAGAGTTTTTCTAATGATACGACACCTTTGGGGATGAGATGTCCCTTCTTGATATCCATCCCAACTTTCAAAGATTGCTCGTGCTTGTCTTTGTCTATCGCTGCATCCTTGAAGGTATCAACGTTTTCCATGAAATTCAGTATTTGTTGATCATCATCAAATTCACATAAATTAGTTATGTTATCCGAGATAGATGGTATATACAAAATTTCAATAGTAAATCTTTCCCTAAGCGGTGACATTCTAGAAGTTGTGTTTGCCAAGGCATTGGCATCTGCATCAAGTGTTCTAGGTACAACAATGATATTAAATGCTTGGAAGTTATAGATCAGTCTCCATACCTCTTGATGGTAACTTTTGAGATGAGTTGATAAAGAGTGAATGGTGTTACGTACCTATCATACCACTATTTCCGAATCACCTACCACTTTGAGCGCAACCATGTTGAGATTGATGGATTTTTGCAAGCCCAACATGAGTGCTTCATATTCAACAATGTTCTTCGTGCACTCAAACTCCAAGCCACTCGAAATAAAATGTTTCCTCTTTTTTGGGTCGATCAAGACACACCTGTCTCCTGAGTCATCCTGTGTCTTTGATCCATCGAAGTACATGGTCCACAACTCGTATGTAGACAAACCATTCAATGCGCTTGCAAAACTTCCACTGCTATCACACTTGCTACTAATACTAATGTTAAAATGTACTATACATGTTTCATTTCCGTTAGTTGGGCAAGGAAGGAGACCCAACTGCATGTATAGTGTGGTTGGAGCTGGCCATGTAGGATAACAGGCCAGCATTGTTTCCAAGAGGCAGT
This sequence comes from Pinus taeda, assembly GCA_000404065.3. Taxonomy (NCBI): domain Eukaryota; kingdom Viridiplantae; phylum Streptophyta; class Pinopsida; order Pinales; family Pinaceae; genus Pinus; species Pinus taeda. Next base: position 7,659 of record APFE030453584.1, on the reverse strand, counting down.
TTCTGAACATAAGTTCTACAAATGTCAACGATTCATTTACACCATTGATGGCAATGAAATTGTGCCTCATTGCTGGGAACAGGTTCCCCGAAGAATAGTTTTGGGGCTTAAATCCCATGTTTTGGGATAATTTTGTAATAAAGTTGTAAAGCCTCCACATTTTGTGGTGGTGGAGCATGAAGGTGTCAAGATTCATAAAGGGTTGTCTACCCTTATTTTTTAAAGTATCAAGTCGACTTGTTGGGCATGGAATCCCCCCACAGCAGGTTTTGGGGCTCAAAGCCCATGTTTTTGTCAAAGATGGTGTAGAACTCCGTGAATTGCAGGCATGGAGCATGAAGTGTACAATTGAGTCATAGGGTTGTCCACCCTAAGAATTGTATTGTAAATTAGTGTAAAGTCATCCTACCCATGGTCCGTGGACCATGGGATTGTATAAATAGAGCAAGGCTCTAAGTTGCAAAAGGGAGTCAAGAGTAGACGGAATGGTTTGAGCTTATAGTAGAAGTCTAAGTGTCCGGGGTTGTAGTAGTAGGAACAGGCTCTGCAGCTGAGTGCATAGGGTGGATTCGAGTCTGTAAGTGGGACATAAAGCTAATAAAGAGAATTTTATCATAATTCTATGTAATTGTTGTCCATTATCTTCTTTATATTTACATTTGTTTATGTATTGCGCGCACTGATATGATTGATGATTATGCTATAATAACCATAAATCTCACACACACAAGTTAATTAATTGGTTAATAAGTAAGGAACTCGGGTATTATACGGGTAGCGCCCTGAGTAGGTGTGTGCGGAAGCTGCACCATAGGTCACAAAGGGATCGCAAGTGTGCATAGTGACAGGTCAGACCGCGGACCTCCAGAAGCCCATTAGATATCCCAAGGGTGCGGAAACTTGGTTCTAGCACCCTCCCATACTACTTCGGGTGAGACATCAACCTATGCTCCACGGGCTGTTGCCAAAAGGGCTAGTAGTACTGGTATTTTCTTGGCTAAATCACCTCTGAACCTGGGTCAAGCCCCACTAAGCCAAAAAATGGTTCCGTTGCTGGGATCGGGATTTGCATAAAGGATGTCTGATGTCATGCCACTGGAACCCTACAAATAAAGAAATTGAAGAGTGGTTCGACAAGAAGATTCATGAGTTCACAGTGCAGGAAAATAGAAATCCGTGAGTATCTAAGGAGCAGTGGTTAGGGTGCTACTTGTACACTGAAATCCACGAAATATTCTTTGCATATTTTCCATCTGAGTTGTATGAGTGGATCACAAAATTGGCAGACAGTCGGGGAAGGTGTAGGCTCAACCAAAAATAGTGTGGACTCCAGAACTAGTGTACAAATTAGAAGCCTTAGAAGAGAAGATAGCACAAGCTATGGACCAATGGCTCAACCGAATAATAGGAGGATTTATCACTGAGTTCGCGGTAGACAAGACCATCAGCTACAACAATGCAGAGCAACGTTTTCTCAAGGGAACGTGAGGTAAGTATTTTAAATCTTTGAACACTTGGATTAAGATGCTATTGTGTGAAAAACAGGTTATGCGAATAAATTAATGTTTGAGACTATGCAGAGCGGAAGGATCTATAGAAGTTGAAGTAGTGAAGAGTTAGAAAATAGTCCCTTAATTTCACCCTCACGGGAGAGCGAGGATGAGCTTGCGAAGGTTTCTCCAAGAAGCGCATCAATTTGATAGGAAGCGAATTTTGCGGTTACCATCTCCACCCACACCGCTACCCGCTTCACCCCGCTCACCTCCATCTCCACCCACTCCACCTCCGCCACCTCGACAGTTCAGTATGGTGAGCACAATCAAACTACCAGTATTCAGAGGAGTAGGGAATGAAGATCTAGACCAATTCTGGTTCATTGTAAGGGAAGTATGGGAAGCATAGGGTGTCGTGGATGATAATATAAAAAAGGATAGACTGGTGAGTGTGCTGTAGGATCGCACATTAATGTGGTATATCAAGCATTCTAATGAACACCAAATGCAGGAATTATAGAGATCCAACATGCATTGAATAGGGAATTTAGTGGGCCAAAATCAGAGACACAGTCAATCATCGGGTTTAAAGAGATCACAATGTTTCTGGGCGAGACCCCTGGGATCTGGACCAAAGGCTAAAGAGTATGATCCATGAAGCCAATATGATGTTAACAGATGCACAACATCGCACATGGTTTGTGGCCTCGCTTATGCCACACTTAAGGATGGCGCTATCACAGTAAAAACTGTCCACCCTAGCCGAAGCATTAGAGATGGCAATGAGGTTTAATGAGACCCCTATACAAGACCCTAGATTGGAAGTCCAACAGATCCACGGGCAACTACAGAATCTGTGTCTGGAAATGTAGAGTTTGAAACAGGATAGGGCACCCCGGCCAGAGGCACGTGAGGAAGTATGTTGCATAAAATGCAAAGGCCAAGGCCACGACAAAGATCACTATCCAGTATTTGTGAACTAATTGGCAAGAGGAGGGCCAATGCCATTAAGACCGGAGGCATAGGTAAGGTCGAGCGTGACATATGCATTATGGTGCGTTATCTGCTAGGTAGGAGGGAAACATACCATGGATAATTGTCATCTATTGCATAAGTATAAGCATACGTCCCAACAGTTGTTTTGTAATTTCTACAGGCCATGAAGAATGCACCTACCAAAGCTATGAACTAATGATGGATCAGACTCTTGCCTACACTGTGCAGGCCAAAACGCGAGCCCTCGACCCAAATTCAGAAATGGTGCGTGCTGGGTTTCAGGGGTGTGGTCGAGGTCGAGGTGGAATGGGACCAGGAAGGGGTTACGGTCAGGTAATTTGCTACAATTGTGGAGGGCCAGGGCATTATGCCCATGATTGTATGAACCTTACTAGGATATCATGTTGGTACTGTAGTCAGTTTGATCATGAGGCAGAAGATTGCCCATTGCTAATAGCAAAGATGCGCGAAAAGGGGGCGCTCCAGCCCCCTCCGACCCAGAATTTACGGATGATGAGGTCTGAAACATGAGAAGAAGAACCAAATGTAAACATGATTCTCAGGAGTGGTGTGGCAATGGGAGATGATAAAGGGAAGCAGCTAAAAGAAAGTGCATGGGCTCGAAAGGCTCCTACAAAGGAACCCGAATTTGATTTAGAATGCACGAAGGAGACATTCATGGAAGCTAAGAAGAGCTTCACGGAGGCCTCCACTTCAGGTAGCAAGGATCAACTAGAACCAGGGATGGATCCTTCCATGCTCATTACCTTTTTGGGGACATGCATGAAACTCCTGCATGATAGCAAGGAAGTCAAAGGGCTACAGGATTTGATCACTAGGTGCGCGGGGTCAGGAGAACCACGTGCGGTCCGAAAACTAGGAAAGCATGCATTGCGCATAGGAAGGGAGATGAGGTTGATTGTGCAAATAGGCCAGTACAAAATGGATCAGGTAATCATGGATCTAGGTTCGGACGTGAATGTACTACCAAAGAAACATGTGAATGCATGGGCAGACTCGTGTTGTAATGGTCTTCTATTTGGTTACGAATGGCGAACCAACAGAAGATTTTTCCCATGGGAAGATTGCAAGGAGTGACCGTCAATATTGAAGGTGCAAGTGCACAAGTGGATTTTTAAGTGATAGAGATTGTCAATGATAGCAATCCCTATCCCTCACTACTAGGAATAGACTGGGCTATCGAAATGAATGGAGTAAGAAATATGAAGAAGTGCAAAATGACCTTTGAGAAAAAGTCCCTACGCGTAGTAGTACCACTAGACCCAGTCGAGGGAACACGATACACTAAAATAGTGCACGATGACGATAGCGATGACGATCTTAACTGTATCTATAAGATAATTGCTCAAGGAGAGGATTGGGAAAATCCAACTATGGATGGAAGGATTTCGTGGGAGCGCAAAAGATCTTGCACTTCAGATTCAGACGAAGAGATAGAGCGATGGTAGAATCGGTTGCATGAAGTAACAACACTGAACTGCAACATGATGATTAGGTCATTGCATTACATGAAAACAGAGGAAAGAGAGTTGCCAACATATTATGGATTGTCAGTGGTGGATGAATTTTATGAGCAGATTCGAAAGTACAATACCAGAGCAGCAGTGGTTCGATGCATTGAAGTGGGCACTACGCGCAACCCTCGCACAATGGTGGGGTATGCAATGGTGGGGTATGCACCAAGGAACTTTTGAAGATGTTGTGCCTACGTTTTGGAAAACCCCAACTTTGAATGAAAAATAATCAGCTAGAGCAGAACAACTTGTGCAGCCACCTTTCCCGATGGGTACAAGCATATGTTGTACAATCCGTAAAAGTGCAGAACCTAGAAAATCTGAACAAACCATAGCAACAGGAAGGCTGATGCACATTACCAATTCTCCATGACAAGGCATTCGATAGGGTGCACGAAGTACTGAACAAGGTTTACCAAAAAAGATGAACTAATTTAGACCTGCGCGTTCCAGCGGTTCGATGGGCTTATAGGATCATGTGAAAAAACCTGAGCATGGAGATGATTTAAAAGGTGCGAAATAGAGTAGAACCCAAGATTTTTTAAGGGAATACCAAAAGGAATCCACACGTAATAGCTCCCACAGTTATGACAGCATGTGAAGACCAGGATGAAGGAATCACACAGCAATGCGAAGACAACTGTATAAGGATTCGGGAAGCCATTCAATGAAGGAACCTTAGACTTCGCGAACTCGAAGAAGATCAGGTACATTTGAGGGAGAAAAGTATATTGAAGGATGTTGTAATCAAAGGATGGGAAACTGAGGTCGTGCAACCATGTCTCATCAATAAATCAAGGATGACAAGGCAAGATACGGATGGTCATACCACTGCTTTGGAAGATTGTCGCCAAGAACTTATGATTTTGTTACCATGGTTGAGACCACACCTTACCAAATGCAGTAACAAGGGAAGCATACCACATAAGATAAAGCACACGGTGCCATCTATCGCGAGGGTAAGGGAGGAGTGTCCACGTGCTATGCTGGAAGGTGAGTTACAGTCTCGCACAGGTGGGGCAACCACCTGACTAATCGTAGGGAGCACAGTCTCAGTGCTCGAGATAGTTGGAAGAGAGTGTGGGACTCTAAATGTGTATGTTTGGGAATTGCGCAGTGAAGGAGGTGCACACAGAATCATCATGGTACAAGGTTCACACCCGCGCAAGGGGCAATGCATTGCCGCGATGGTAAACTAGGCAGTAACTGTTGACATCATTGTTCATGATGAGATGTCCAATTTAATGCAAAAGGGAGCGGGCGACGGGAAAATACAACAAGAATTAAGAGCTAGATTTGGCACAATCTACCACCAAGAATGCATTAATGACTTATAAGTGGGGGGAACAACTGAATTAATAATCAAAAGATGCTATAAAACTCCAAGAACTAACCACGAGACAACACTTGGCTATTTGAGATTTGAGTGGTTGTGGAGTATTGAGCACCGAGAAACCTTACCATCTTTGAGTATGTGATAGAACATATCCCGTGCAGACACAATGACTACTACCAAGCTAGGTGTGAAATTTGCCCAAGATACTGCTAAGGAGATCAAAGATGCGACAGTTGCACCAGAAGTTCCAAAATCACCGCAGATGCCGTGTTCGAAGAAAGATAAATAGACTATGGGACCAGTCCACGTGTCCCCAAGAAACCCTCGGTTCGAAAAGATATCAATGGAAGAGAAAGGAAAAGTTGTCACTGTTGAATTGGACGAAGAGGAGGAGGAATTATAGGTCCTAATTGATCAAATAGAGGAGCAAGAAGACGCGAAGGAGTACGTCCCACCAATGCCTTTTGCAGCAAAGTTACCCATGTATGTCCCTTCATGGAAATGGAAATTTAAGGCGGTGTTGTGGCCACCAACAAACTCCCTCTTTGTTTGATATTAGCAATAACACCAAGCAAATGGGGACCCTTAATAAAAAATCCAAACAAAGATTTTTTGAAAATTTTTGTGTTCAACTTCTTAAAACTTTATCGCATCGAGGGAAGAGAATGAAACATTTTCTTATGAGCATAATAAACTGCGAAGAAGCGACACGAAATTCATCGCATCGCATTCATTATGAAGCGCTCTTAAATGAAAAAACTACAGAAATCTCCGACGGCCGATATGTGAAGTCGCATATCGCAACATCACGTAAACAACACACAATGATTGAATGAATAAACGCGATCTGTGATCTGCGATGCTGCGATCTGCGATGAATGCGATTTGCAAAAATTCGTGATCATGATTTTCTATGATGACACATCTTGACGACGTGATCCGCAATGCTGCGATGCGAGTCGCAGAAATCACCCATCACAAATTTTCCTCGATGCAGTATTCAAGGAAATCTGTCCGTAAACCAAAATTGGGCGCGCGCCTTAAAATAAATTAATGATTGTATGCCAAAGTATTCAGGAAGGACAGTTTTGTGTTTTTCAAAGAGTCAGTTCACTATGGGTGTCATAATTATGCATTCATAAGAGCTTAAATCTTTAATGTCAATCTTTATTATCATTACTCTTTTCCTTTGCGTAAACTGTAAGACAGGAAATAACATGAAGCAATGTGTAGGAAAAAAGAAAAAGAGGCGCTAAAGAAGGAAAACGCACCAGAAAAGCCCGGAACAAAGAACGGAGGCAGTTTTCAATGCAGAAATTGTTCAGAGAGTAAAGTCCCTAACTTGTCTAGTCATTCGCAAGGCCGGAAACCGAAATAGCAAAAGCAGAATCAATTTGAGAGAAATTTGAGTTATTACCAAGTATACACGCAATGAATACACCCAACGAGAGGAAGATTCTCAAAAATATCTTCTAGTTTACCAGAAAGTGGTGCCAGCGCTTGCTATTTCTATTTTCATAGCTCAAACGAAAGCGGAAGGCGACTAGCCGACTTTTCCGAGACGAATGTTGCATGCTTGCAGCACTAAGGAGAAAATACATAAATGGTTCGGAATTAGATTCAATTTTTAGAAATAGTTTTGCTTTATCAGAAGGGCGGTCATTTAAAAACCGTATCCTAAATTTATGTAATTAAGTTAATTAGATAGCAGTATTTAAACCCTTCTCAGGCATTTAGAGAAGGGTCCAGAAATTTGTCAAGAACTTGTCCTCGGAACATGCACTTCTGCACCCTCAGAGGAGGTTTTGATGAATGGATGGATCGAGATTTATTAATTTTTGCATTTGATGTCTGCTACTGATGTTGCACTTTTGTACTCTTAGTAGACGTTAGAACAAGTAGAGATAAATCATTTTTGCTTGAAGCTTATGAGTAGGATTAGTCATAAATGGTACTTTTATCTCTTGGCCATTTCTGCTTATATTATTAAAGTGATATACAGTTTTCAGTTGTTTATATGTTATTGCATGAATGTATGAGTTACCATTTGGCACTTCTGTACAGTGCAACCATTTATTTATATCTGATATATGAATAACTTATTATGCGATATGTTGTTCACAACTGTTTTGTCTAACTTCTTATGCAAGGTGGTTTATCTTAATTGATTTCTATTCTTATAATAGCTGAATGATCTTTATTACCAGCTATTGTTTGAAATCTCTTTAGATCGCATAATAGAAGAAATACACCCCGGGTTAGCGTAGATTAGATGTGTTGTTTCTCATTAGATTACAAT
>APFE030453583.1:0-21844 GCA_000404065.3 Pinus taeda | reverse complement strand
AAACTATCTAATTCTAACCTTATAACCTCCAAGGGCTTATATTAAACTGATGAGCAACTTATTATTCTCTACCTAAGTACTGATCTACCAAGATTAAATAGTTTGGCCAGATCTTTATTCTCTAACTATAACATCAAATTTAAATCATGAAGCTAGCTTGACTGTCATTGGTTGTGGAATTTATGACAAGCTGCACACAACCATTATTTGGTAGAAACAATAGTAGTGGCATTTAGACTTGCTCACTTTCAGATTTTATTTGTTTTCTTTTCTTTCTAACCTAACACTTTCTTTTTGTCTTGATTTTTTAGGACATCTAACCGAACATTTTCTTTGATATGGACATCAGCATCAGGGTTTTTTTCACTAACATTTTTTTCAACATTGTTATGTCCATATCCTAACTTAACATTTTTCAAACATTATATATTTATTTTTTGACTAATTTATTCTATCTTATCAAAACTCAAAAATGCTACAACATTGGCTCCAAATGGGGATTGCTTTCTCTTGTAGAATGCATAGAAACTGCAGATCCATGTGCCTTCTCATCGGGCTATGGAATCCTTGCTGTAAAGAAAATCACACTGACATCTTGAAAGGTAAAAGAAAACCGGAGTATTTATAATGAAAACTATTTCAACTTCTTAGTATTGAATGTAATGTTTGAGAAACCTTCCATTTACGGGATAAGTGGAATATAGTCCCTTAAGATTCTGTAGCACAAAAGTGTTGTTACCCTTCACTTCAGCAATTGCTAAAGGTCCAAACCATATATTTTCAAATTTTCCATGCTTTCCTTTCTCTTCTCTCCTGGCATCCCATATTAGAACTAGATCACCTTCCTTAAAGACCCTTTCGTGGCTCTTCTATCAAATAGGGCCTTCATCTTATTCTGATATTTATTCGATTTGTATGGAAATTCATCTCTGTTTTCATTAACTTCAATAATCTGATTTATTCTTCTTGAAAAATCATCAGGTTCATTTGTAAAATAATTTTAAAACAGGGAAGGCCAAATTGGTAGGGAAAATTGCATCTTTCGCATAAACTAATTGAAATGGAGATTTTCCAGTTGATCTCTTTGGAGTAATTCTGTTTGCCCATACTGCATAAATCAAATGTGAATCCCAACTCTTCTTTATGATCAGCTAGAGTATTTTTTATTACCTTTACTAGACTTTTCTTGGATGACTCTCCAAGGCCATTACCTTGAGGTTAGTATGGAGTTGAATGATGTAATAAAATGTGATATTTCTGGAAAAAGTCAATCATTTTAACACTAGAAAAAGCTATTGCATTATCAGTAACAATTTGAGTTGGGAAACCAAATGTAGATAAGATATTCCCCTCAATAAACTTAATTACTACTGAATCAATAACATTTCTGACTGGAATTGCTTCAACCCATTTAGTAAAGTAGTATGTTGTAGTGAGGATCCATCTATTTTGATTACTTGAAGTGGGGTGAATCTCTCCAACAAAATCTAATCCCCATTGAGAAAAAGGTGTTGAAACTATTGATGGAACGAGTGGAAGAGCTGCTATTTTTTGTTTACCAGCAAACATTTGATAAGCAACACAACCTCTGACCTTTGACCCTACTTGTAAGAACAATGTGGGCCAATAAAATCCTCCCCTCAGAATCTTGTATGTTGTTGCTCTCCAAGCGTAATGTCCCCCACAAAATCCTGTATGAAACTGATCAATGATTCCTTGAGTTTCTAAATCCCTTAAGCATAATAACAAAATATTCAGTGGATCTTCCTAGTATAAATTTGCATTTATAATGCAGTGCTTGATGATTTTAACTTAAGGGTTTTACAGTGGGTTTTAGAGAATGATGCTCGACACTCAAAATGAATCAAGAAATTTACAGTATCTTGATACCAGTTTGACAAAAATAATTTTTCATCAATGTGTATAGGATTGATCTGCTCTGAAGGTAGAAATTCTAGTCGATTCTCCCCTTTAGGATGAAGGGAAGGTTCTTGTGGATTCTTCCCTTCTGCAAGGATAGAAGGTTCTTGTGGATTCTTCCCTCGTACAAGGAGAGAAGGTTCTTGTGTATTCTTCCCATGTATTTTTGAAACAGAATTGATTCCAAGTACTTTGCAGTTAGATTCAGCTAGAAGCTTGGCTAATCCTTGACCTTTTACTAGCTTGGTAGTCTTGATAGTTAGATAAAACTCTAGAATTTGAGCGATCCATCTACCTCTTTTCCCATCAGTGTCTGGTTGGGTTAGGACAATTTTCACAGCACTATTAGGGACATAAGCAGTAATAGGTGAATGTAAGACATACATTCTGAATTATTTCAAGGCTTGAATGAGGGCATAGGCTCGCTTCTCAATGATTTAATACTTAAGCTCAACATCTCTCATAACCTTGCTAAAAAAGGCTATGGGTTGGTCATGGGAATATTCATTTTTCTGTAACAGAATAGCAGCAAGGGTTGTTTCAGTGGCAAAAGAGAAAATACTAAATTCCTTAGTATATTCAGGGCTGGCTAAGGTGGGTCCAATTTATGTATTTGTCCTCATAGCTTCCAACAGGGTAGTACTTCTTCTTGATGGCATCCTGGAATGAATTCCAAGTGGGTGCGTCTAAAAGTAGTGAGGGTTTACTTTCATCCTTCTTCTCACAGTAGGTTTCCCACTAGTCCTTGACGTGGGGGTCGACTTTGAGAAGTGCATAAGTAATCTTTTCCCAGCTGGAAAAATCATGAATAGAAAAATATCCTTCTCTAAGATTTAACCATTTATCTACGACGTACGCATCTATCTGACCTTCAATAATTGGGATGTCAAAATTAACTTGTATTTGAAAGAGTGTGGTACTTCCAGAGTGGCTACTAGAAGAAGGTGCGTCGCCTTTGGGTAGTCCCTGAAGGATTCTGGAAAAGTTGACCATCATCGCATTCCTCTATCACTCGTGGGCTTCTTCTAGGAAGATTTTGAAAGGATCTGTTGGCCCCTCATCTTTATTATGTTCTGCCATGGGAGGCCATTGAGATTTTCAAGGCTGGTCTTGCAAAGGTTCGACCAGTTTATGACCTAACTCCTTATATCCCAACCTAGGAGATGAAGCACCAAAACTATGGGCCCTATTTGGGTAAATTGGTACATCAACTTCACAGGTTGTAATTTTGGCATACAATCTCCTTTTGATGCGCACAATACCTCGTTAGAAATATCTGGGTCTGGTTTGGGTAAATTGGTACATCAACTTCACGGGTTGTAACTTTGGCATATGATCTCCTTTTGATGTGCAGAATACCTCGTTAGAAATATCTATCTGAGGACTACAACTTTTGAATGTAATCATGAGTCCTTAACTCATGTTTCCATGGTTTTCCCAAAATATGTCTTTTAAGGCCTCAAAATGGCTACGGAAGTTTAGGACCCCAAAAAACTACCAAAATAGTAAATTATGCAACAATTAAGGAGGGTTGCCACCAATATCCACCTGGATCAAAGTCAAGAAGGATTACTCAGAGATTATATGACGGTTACGATCATGTACAAGAACCTATTACTTCAATTATGGGAAATATTTCTCTTAAGTTATTTTCTAGCTATGTTGCCCTAAATTATTTGATTGATGAGCCCTCTATTTTTACAGAAGATGGGTTGAGTAGTGCTGTGATGGAGGAGAGTGATACTTGGGAGACAAGCTTTGGAGGGATTGGTTATTGATTCCAATACTACAATAGAGTTGGATTTGCAGCCTGTAAGTGAAGTTGACGCACTGGATTTGCATTCCAACAGATTGGAAGAAAGTGGTGAGAATTGGTGAAGTTTGTTGAGGATAAGTGGTCTTCAAGATCACATGTATATCCTTTAGTGATTTGAGGAAATGAAAGGTTTTTGTTCTTGAATTTGATCCAAATATAAAATAATATCTCAAATCTAATTTTGAGTGAAGAGAGGAAAGGGAAGGGTATCATTCTTACCCTCTACTTCAACTCGCTAGAAGTTTAGATGGCTTGCTTAGTGATTACAAGATGGATACAAGAATGTTCATGTGCCAAAGAAATTAGTAACTTAAGTATTTTTTATAAGCTACTTAATAGACATGTTGCACTAAATTATTCAATCAATTAGAGTTCCAGAGATTCCATTTCGTGCAAAGAGGGAGTGCTATCTTTTCGTTGCTTTGAAAGTATTTTCACCTAGCTAGGGGAGTACATGGTGTGATGATGAAGGCTTGCAATACCCTATCACCTTTGTTTTATTTTTTTTGAACTACTTGGTGTGATGATGAAGACATGCTTCTCGAGGTCAGTTTTAGCACACATGTGATGGTTTTGAAAGATTTTACAAGGGTGCAATTGTTTAAGTTGATGGGTGCTTATAACATGTATTAATGACCATGGAGGATGGTTTTATACTCTTGGAATTTTGGGATAGGTCATTAGAGGTATTGGAGAAACCATGCACATATGTTGAGGAATAATTATTGAGTTTAAAAGCCAATGATTGAAGGGTGGACAAATGACACTTCATTTGGGGCTTTGGTAGTTGAATGACACTACTTAGTTCCATATTTTTGTGTCAACATCCCTCACATTAGGCTATATAAGAAAAGGGAAATTTCTTTATTAACCACAACTACCTCGTATCTTATATATTGATATTTGGTGTGATTATAGCTACTTGGGAATCTTGTAAGATCATGTATTAATTTTGTAACAAATATTCAATGTTAATTGGATACTATTATTAGGGTTCTTTCACTTGTTAGATGCAAGTATGTGGCCCTTCTTAATGATTTATGTGATGCAAGTGGAAGCTCATGGGATTTGAAAATTCGTGTGATGTTGGCTTGTTGGTAGCTCCGAAGATTGGCTTGTAGAGTTTGGTGTAATGCCTTGCTTGGCCTTTGTATTATTGAACAAAGTTCGTAGTAATTGTGGAAAACATATCTAGGTTTGGGACGCATCAAAGACTCTTTTACTCGGATGATTTGTGAAAGGAATTGTTCCACCAACTCAAGATGAACTGGGATGTTGTGCTTTTCATTAATAGGATAATATGAAGTGTACAATTGTTATGCTAAATTTTCCATCATAAATAAGATATTTCTCTTGGATCAATCAATATTCATTGCTATTTTACAACATGATTTTTTAAGATAGTGGACTGAATTCTATGTTGTCATAACATGCTTAATGAAACTTTAAAATCTATAATATTACATTTTCATTGTAGTTGAAGTAATCTTCATATATGTGTAATAAGATAGATATTTCCCTAAGAGACTGTAAAATCATGTACACATGAAGTATTTTTCATGTTTATATCCCTTACTTTACCTAGAAGTAGTGTTGCGAAGTTTTGAATTTTCTTACAAGTCCATTAAAGAAATTAAATACAACACCAAGGATACAAAATCTAAAGAGTAGATATGTGGCCTCATAGAAGTGAGGCATATATTTATAATTGGGAAGATTCAATAAATATTGGCATATATACAAACCAACATGACTTTAATAAGTTTACATGGTAAGTTCCAACCTCAAAATCATTAACTAAGTGCTAATACTTGGGGATCATAACAAAAGGCACAATCATTCTGTAAGTAAGAAATATTTCATTAGGTCACCTACTGCTATTTTTTTTCATAGTGAATCTTGATTTCAAACACTCTAGGATTTATCCCTAAAAATAAGTCCGAGTTCAACTTTATTTGTACTAGAACATCATTCCTAAAATTTGGCCTCAATTGGGATAGATAAAATCTTTCTCTCCCCCTTTGACATAAAAAAACAAAGGTTAACTCCCCTTGAAACTGTCTCTCCCCTTTTCTTTCTTTACTGAAGATTGTGCGAATCAATTTGGAGTGGAAATTACTCCCAATTTCTGTCTGAGATACTCAAATGTCTCTTTGGGAAGTGGCTTAGTGAAGATGTCTAAAATATGCTCCTTCAGGGCCAACATATTCTAGCTTAGTATTCTTTTTTTTTACTTGATCCCTTAGAAAGTGAAACTTTATAGCAACATACTTAGTCTTAAAATGCATCTTTGGACTCTTAGAGATGTTTATTGCACTTGTGTTGTCACGAAGTATTGAAATAGGCTCATCACATTTTACTTTTATGTATTGTAAGGTTTTCTTCATCAAGAGGACAACATGTTACTACTATAATATATTTTACTTTTATTGTAGACAAGGATACTTAATATTGCTTCTTATGTAACTAGGATACTAAATAGTCTCCCAAGTAGAAGGATGCTCCACTTGTACTTCTTTTTTCATCTAAATTTCCTACCCAATATGCATCTATGTAAGCTACCCGTGTTAATTCCTTTATTTTTAGATACCACAACCTAGATTTTGTCGTTCATTTGAGATATATGAATATTCTTTTCATTATTAGAAAATGAGTTTCCTTCAGTGCTGCTTGAAATCTTGAAACCTATCCAACTTCTTGCATTACATATAGTCTTGAAGCTATCACATACAGTAGTATACCAATCATCGATTTATATTGTTTTGGTCCTTTTCGCTAGATTCACCTTCTTTTCTCAACTTGCATATGATGATCATATGAGTGATCACAAGTTTCTAGTCTTCCATTTTCAACTACTTCAACATTTATTTGATTCACCTGGTTTGAGAGATGAAAATGAATTCATCTAGTAGAGATATATTTATTTCGAAAAATAAAGTTAGCTCCCCATGCAAAGAAATTTCAAATTCATTTGTCATATCATTTGCAAAGTTTTGACTTAATATATGATCATCACTTCCAAAGATGATGTTGTCAAAGTATATTTCAAAGAGAATAATATTATCTTGATTTTCCTTTATCTAGAGATTATTGTCTGCATTTCCATTTTTGAATCCTTGTTGTTGCAAATACTTGCTGAATATTGAGTACCATGCTCTAGAGGCTTTCATAAGTCCATACAAAGCTTTATTTAGTCTACAAACATAGTCCTCATCTTTTGATAATAGGAATCCTTTTGGTTGTTCTATGTAGACTTCTTCTAGATCCCCATTAACAGAGTATAAGTTTACATCCATCTTATACACTTTTATTCTTTTGGAGCATGCATAGGCAAAGAGCATTTTGATTGCTTCCATTTTGGCCACTAGAGCAAAAGTTTCTTCATTTTCTATTTCTTCAACTTCGGATATTCTTTGCACACTATCCTTTAAGTTCTTTTGTTGTTGCATAGCACCTCCTCTATCTCTGCTAGGATTGCAGTCGCTCCATTCTGTAAAACATTAACACATTATAAGTATCAGCGCATACAACTTAAAGGTATACATTCATATTCAGTCGATCTGTGAGTAAAATTGGATTGCGGAAGTATGAGTTTGTCACAGTAGTTTTATGGTTAAATCGGTTTGTAGAATACGTGATATAATCATATTGTTTCGTAACCTATTAAAGACACAAGGTATATAATTCGAGATAGAAGAATTAGTGGAATTTTAAGGCATGAATGGACTGTAAAGGCGTTCCAAGGCGCAGTTAGGAGAAGGAATCATAAAGAAAAAATTACAGTCAATATGATAATTGATGCCATTGGTTTAAAGCTGCATAGCCCAGGTATGGTTTATTACAACTAATGGTCTTTTGAAATAATATCAATCTCATAAATCGAATGCTGAGATCCAGAATCTAAGGCGCATTCTGAAATGTGAAGGTAAATTAAAGTGTGGCAGTTGTCGTTGACATTCAATGTGTAACAAAACCAGAATATTGTAATTTACCATAGCTGGAAATAAATGCACAAATGTGTTGGTTTAATAAATCCAATTTGGAAAGTATTAAAGGGGACAGGTATATTTTTACCAAGTCAAAGATTTGATTTCAGATGTTGAACTGTAGACCATGTATTATTGAGAAAACTGAATATGGATCGATTGGCCATAGAATGAGAGAAGAGTGACCATATTGTGTTATTTGGCATTTGACTTCTGGTTGAATCAGAAAAGTAAGGGCTCATTCTTGAATCAAGGCATATGTGAATGAGAAGTATTAAGATTGCTTGTGAACGCATTAAATTCTTGATTTGGTTTGAATGATGATAAGTTTTCTTTGTGTAATGATTGTTGGGTCCTGATTTTAAATCATAGGATGAAGATAGTAGTGGGCGAGTTTGTGGGGCATTGAGGTATAAAATTTGGAAGATGATGAGATGTATGTTTATATGCACAAATGAGGGAAAGATTCTGGGTATTGCAGGCCTAGCCCTACGTCATTTTTGGTATCAGAGCCGGAATGCTCTGTTGAAATATTTATTTTCTGAATGAGAACTGAAATATATTTTTGACTGTATGATGAATGATGAAAGGAATATAAGAGTTTTAAATTTGATATGCAAACTACACAAGTGAACAAGATTGGAGGGAGGAAAATATCATGCAAGGTCTTAGGAGGTAAGATGATTTTTCTGATTTGAAATTTGTAAATGCAGTTTATGGTTGCAGAGAAGATGATGGAAGTGAAGCTCGCATTCAGCTAAAGGCTAAATAAGGAGGAAAATTGCAGTGTCCTGAAGAATAAGGTGAGTTGAATAGATAGCCTGAAGAGAGCAGAGAGAGTGCTCGAAAGGTTCCAGAGGCAGTGAACCAAGTATTTACCAAAAGATTGAGTGAGGAGAGCTTGGTGAGGTAAGTGGCAGCAGAAGAGGTTGTTGTCATAGAGGCTAGTACAACTCGTGGTGAGTAAGAAACTCATGGAGAAGATGATCATGGAGGATCAAAGAAGAGGTTCACATGAATGCCACAACGATGAGATGACTGCAGAAGTTAGGGAAAGAGAGATTGCAATAATGAAAGTGCAATTGCAAGTACTAGAGGAATGGCTGCAAGAGCAAGAAGATCAGAATAGAAAGTGTCTCTTTCCACTGAAGGGAAAGAAAGTGATTTGGCGAAAATTTTAGAGGAGGTTGAGGCAAATTGTGATTTCCTTGTTGAAAAAGGAACTTAGATTTCTTGAGCTAGAGTTGGAATTTGAAGGTTCCACATGCAGATTTGTTCAGAGGGGAGTGCTTGAGGAAGCAGTCAAGACTGAAAAGTCTTGTGGTTTTAAAATTGATGAATTGTGTGTGTTTGCAGGTATAGTACAGGGAGATGGGCAAGCTTTAGAGTTTGTTCAGGAGAGAGAAGAGTTGAATATGAAGGCTGTTTAGATTGATGCTAAGATAGCAAGATTTCAGAAGGGAATAAAGACAAAGGAAGCAAGAAATGATAAGTACTCTGAAAAAGAAAGCAGTGATATTGTTGAACATTTTATGCAAACTGAAAGTTTATGTATGAATGCAGGTGATGATGATATGCTTGAGCAATGCTACAAAGAAATTGCATTGTTGGAATACTTGTTGATAAATTCTGAGTATGATAGACAGGTTACAGCAGACAAAAGAGTTCAGTACAGTGAACGAGAGCAGAAAGACATCTTATAAACAGATGGTGTGAGAGGAAGACTGGTTGACAGTCTTGAGAATTCTTCAGAGGATTCTTTTGGCAAAGAGAATTAGCATACTGATATGCTGATATTGGAGGAGAATTCAAAACAACATACTGAAGTGCTAGCAAAGGAGGACAAGGCACTGATGCCTTCTGATTTTTGTTCTAACAAGTGTTTTGTAAATGCACGTATTGTTGCAGAACATTTGACTCAGTTGAGTATTCAAATGAAGGAAGAAGAAGTTTTCTGTTCCAGAGGACAAGAGGGCATGGATGATCGGGTGGCAATCAGAACAGAAACAAGCATAGAAACAAGAAGTCAGCGAGTGACAGTACAAACTGAGCAAGCCATCTTAGCTCAGCAGATAGCTAGAAATCAGTAGCCGCGAGATTTATTGGATCGAGAGATTGAAAGTATCAGAAAACTGATGACGAAAGAATCCGAGAGAAAGACGACAATAAGAAAGAAAAGGAAAGGCAACAAGAAAAAGACTATAGCAGAGTTGGAAGGCAGAGCAAGTGGAGCACTATAGTATAAGATATGGAAACCTGGAGAACAATAGCACATAACAACAACATTAAAGCAATTGACAAGCAAAGAAAGATTAGAAAATAAAATATGGGATCCATACTTATGACCAGGTGGTCATGGATTTTCTTACATGGGGAGTCTGATGCTGGAGCATCATCTCCGAAAAACACCTTGTATTTTACTTAAGCTAGGGGGTTTCATGTTTTGAAGAAATATTAAAATTTTATGTAAATATTAATATTATTTTGAGTGATTAATTAATTAGTTGTGAGAAATTGTAAATGTGAGAGAAATTAGTTTCTAGATTATTTAGAATTAATGAGGGAGCCCAAGTTGGAATTAGTTTCTATGTTTTAGGGATGAGAATCTATCTTTTAGGGATGCTGAGAGATTTAGGGATTTGTTGAGATATTAAGGGGATTGAGCATTTAATTAGACCATTTTTTTTTACAATTGTATAAATAGGAAGGGGTTTTGAGGGAACAAGACATTGAGATTGTGAGAGGTTGTGAGATTGAGAGTAGGCTTGAACATCAAGGCAGTAAGCCTTTAGTATTTGTAAAGGGCCATGAGTGTTGGATATCAGGCCAAAGATAAATTTGTAAGTAGCCTCATTTTGTTTATATGAAATATTGCTCCGTATTATATATTTTGATTGATGGATTGAGGAACTTTATATTCGATTTCTGAGGTGACATTTTGGAGTAAATTATGTATGTGAATTGTGAAAAGTTATATGCCAATTTGTGAAGATTAAAAAGAAACGTTGTGTGTGGATTCTGGTTAAATGCATATGCTCGAATTGAAGTATCTACTATGGGAGACTCGATTAAAGGAAGTGTGCAATAAACAGATCGATATTTATATAACAATTGTTACTGTGTGAACTTATTTCTGAATGGCTATTTTAAATCGATCTGTAGTTTGTAGCCAACACCAGAATGGAAATAGAATATCGCTTTTCCCTAAAGTTACAAGTTATGGTACGGGTGCATGGCGCTGTTGGTTGAATGACATTGAATGTTGGATATTGCAATAATTAATTTGGATTAATTGTTGAAAGAAATCGATGAATATAAAAACCGATTGGAGCAATTGGGTGTTTGTTGTATTGAAATTATGATTGAAGTCTATGTTGCAGGCTTAGAAGTGGTCGACTTACAGCGTTGAACAAAATAGGATGGCACAGAACCCAAGTCAACATTTGAACAGAGGACGGAGAAAAATTGATCATCTCAGGGAAAGGATTGGTTCGAATATCAACGAAGAGGAGATTGATTCCACGACTATGGCAATTCCTTTTCCGGAATGGTGAAATCATTTTTGAAAATCTAAACGAACTGTTGTATGCACTGATACTTATAATGTGTTAACATTTTTCAAAATGGAGCGACTGCAATCCTAGCAGAGATAGAGGAGGTACTATGCAACAGAAAAAGAACTTAAAGGTATGCATTCATATTCAGTCGATCTATGAGTAAAATTGGATTGCGGAAGTATGAGTTTGTCACAATAGTTTTATGGTTAAATTGGTTTGTAGAATCCATGATATAATCAGATTTGTTCGTAACCTATTAAAGACACATGGTATATAATTCGAGATAGAAGAATTGGCGGAATTCTAAGGCATGAATGGACTGTAAAGGCGTTCCAAGGTGCAGTTAGGAGAAGGAATCATAAAGAAAAAATTACAGTCAATATGATAATTGATGCAATTGGCTTAAAGTTGCATAGCCCAGGTATGGTTTATTACAACTAATGGTCTTTTGAAATAATATCAGTCTCTTAAATCGAATGCTGAGATCCAGAATCTAAGGCACGTTCTCAAATGTGAAGGTAAATTAAAGTGTCGCAGTTGTTGTTGACATTTGATGTGTAACAAAACCAGAATATTTTAATTTACCATAGCTCGAAATAAATGCACAAATGTGTTGGTTTAATAAATCCAATTTGGAAAGTATTAAAGGGGACAGGTATATTTTTACCAAGTCCAAGATTTGATTTCAGATGTTGAACTGAAGACCATGTATTATTGAGAAAACTGAATATGGATCGATTGGCCATAGAATGAGAGAAGAGTGACCATAATGTGTTATTTGGCATTTGAATTCTGGTCGAATAAAAAATGTAAGGGCTCATTCTTGAATCAAGCCATATGTGAATGAGAAGTATTAAGATTGCTTGTGAAAGCATTGAATGTTTGATTTGGTTTGAATGATGATAAGTTTTCTTTGTGTAATGATTGTTGGGTCTTGATTTTAAATCATAGGATGAAGATAGTAGTGGGCGAGTTTGCCAGGCATTGAGGTATAAAATTTGGAAGATGATGAGATGTATGTTTATATGCACAAATGAGGGAAAGATTCTGGGTATTGTAGGCCTAGCCCTGCGTCGTTTTTGGTATCAGAGGCAGAATGCTCTGTTGAAATATTTATTTTCTGAATGAGAATTGAGATGTATTTTTGACTGTATGATGAATGATGAAAGGAAGATAAGAGTTTTAAATTTGATATGCAAACTACACAAGTGAACAGGATTGTAGGGAGGAAAAGATCATGCAAGATCTTAGGAGGTAAGATGATTTTTCTGATTTGAAATTTGTAAATGCAGTTTATGGTTGCGGAGAAGATGATGGCAGTGAACCTGGCATTAAGCTAAAGGTTGAATAAGGAGGAAAATTGCAGTGTCCTGAAGAAGAAGGTGAGTTGAAGAGATAGCCTGAAGAGAGCACAGAGAGTGCTCGAAAGGTTCTAGAGGAAGTGAACCAAATATTTACCAAAAGACTGAGTGAGGAGAGCTTGGTGAGGTAAGTTGCAGCAGAAGAGATTGCTGTCATAGAGGCTGGTACAACTCGTGGTGAGTAAGAAACTCATGGAGAAGATGATCATGCAGGATCAAAGAAGAGGTTTAGAGGAATGCCACAATGATGAGTTGACTGCAGAAGTCAGGGAAAGAGAGATTGCAGTAATGAAAGTGCAATTGCAGGTACTAGAGGAATGGTTGCAAGAGCAGGAAGATCAGAATAGAAAATGGCTCTTTCCACTGAAGGGAAAGAAAGTGATTTGGCGACAATTGCAGAGGAGGTTGAGGCAAATTGTGATCGCCTTTTTGAAAAAGGAACTTAGATTTCTTGAGCCAGAGTTGGAATTTGAAGGTTCCACATGCAGATTTGTTCAGATTTGTAAGTAGCCTCATTTTGTTTATATGAGATATTGCTCCGTATTATATATTTTGATTGATGGATTGAAGAACTTTATATTCGATTTCTGAAGTGAGATTTTGGAGTAAATTATGTATGTGAATTGTGAAAAGTGATATGCAATTTGTGAAGAATAACAAGAAAAGTTGTGTGTGGATTCTGGTTAAATGCATATGCTCGAATTGAAGTATCTACTATGGGAGAATCGATTAAAGGAAGTTTGCAATAAACAGATCGATATTTATATAACAATTGTTACTGTGTGAACTTATTTCTGAATGGCTATTTTAAATCGATCTGTAGTTTGTATCCAACACGAGAATGGAAATAGAACAACGCTTTTCCCTGAAGTTACAAGTTATGGTATGGGTGCATGGCACTTTTGGTTGAATGACATTGAATGTTGGATATTGCAGTAATTAATGTGGATTAATTGTTGAAAGAAATCGATGCATATAAAAACCGATTGGAGAAATTGGGTGTTTGCTGTATTGAAATTATGATTGAAGTCTATGTTGTAGGCTTAGAAATGGTCGACTTACAGCATTGAACAAAATAGGATGGCACAGAACCCAAGTCAACATTTGAACAGAGGACGGAGAAAAATCGATCATCTGAGAGAAAGGATTGGTTCGAATATCAACCAAGAGGAGATTGATTCCATGCCTATGGAAATTTATTTTCTGGAATGGTGAAATCATTTTTGAAAATATAAACGAACTGTTGTATGCGCTGATAATTATAATGTGTTAACGTTTTATAGAATGGAGCGTCTACAATCCTAGCAGAGATAGAGGAGGTACTATGCAACAACAAAAGAACTTAAAGGTATACATTCATATTCAGTCGATCTGTGAGTAAAATTGGATTGCGGAAGTATGAGTTTGTAACAGTAGTTTTATGGTTAAATCGGTTTGTAGAATCCGTGATATAGTCAGATTTGTTCGTAACCTATTAAAGACACAAGGTATATAATTCGAGATAGAAGAACTCGCAGACTTTTAAGGTATGAATGGACTGTAAAGGCTTTCCAAGGCGCAGTTAGGAGAAGGAATCATAAAGAAAAAATTACAGTCAATATGATAATTGATGCAATTGGTTTAAAGATGCATAGCCCAGGTATGGTTTATTAAAACTAATTGTCTTTTGAAATAATATCAATCTCATAAATCGAATGCTGAGATCCAGAATCTAAGGCATGTTCTGAAATGTGAAGGTAAATTAAAGTCTGGCAGTTGTTGTTAACATTCGATGTGTAACAAAACCAGAATATTGTAATTTACCATAGCTGGAAATAAATGCACAAATGTGTTGGTTTAATAAATCCAATTTGGAAAGTATTAAAGGGGACATATATATTTTTACCAAGTCAAAGATTTGATTTCAGATGTTGAACTGAAGACCATGTATTATTGAGAAAACTCAATATGGATTGATTGGCCATAGAATGAGAGAAGAGTGACCATATTGTGTTATTTGGCATTTGAATTTTGGTCGAATCAGAAAATTAATGGCGCATTCTTGAATCAAGCCATATGTGAATGAGAAGTATTAAGATTGCTTGTGAAAGCATTGAATGTTTGATTTGGTTTGAATGATGATAAGTTTTCTTTTTGTAATGATTGTTGGGTCCTGATTTTAAATCATAGGATGATGATAGTAGTGGGCGAGTTTGCCAGGCATTGAGGTATAAAACTTGCAAGATCATCAGATGTATGTTTATATGCACAAATGAGGGAAAGATTCTGGATATTGCAGGCCTAGCCCTGTGTCACTTAGTATAGTCAGGGCTGGCTAAGGTGGGTCCAATTTATGTATTTGTCCTCATAGCTTCCAACAGGGTAGTACTTCTTCTTGATGGCATCCTAGAATCAATTCCAAGTGGGTGCGTCTTAAAGTAGTGGGGGTGTACTTTCAACCTTATTCTCACAGTAGGTTTCCCACTAGTCCTTGACGTGGGGGGCAACTTTGAGAAGCGCATAAGTAATATTTTCCTAGTTGGAAAAATCATGAATAGAAAAATATCCTTCTCTAAGATTTAACCATTTATCTACGATGTACACATCTATCTGACCTTCAATAATGGGGATGTCAAAATTAACTTGTATTTGAAAGAGTGTGGTACTTTCAGAGTGGCTACCGGAAGAAGGTGCGTCGCCTTTGGGTAGCCCCTAAAGGATTCTGGCAAAGTTGACCATCATCGCATTCCTGTATCACTCGTGGTCTTCTTCGAGCAAGATTTTGATAGGATCTGTTGGCCCCTCATCTTTATTATGTTCTACCATGGGAGGCCGTTGAGATTTTCAAGGCTAGTCTTGCAAAGGTTCAACCAGTTTATGACCTAACTCCTTATATTCCAACCTCATTGGGGACATGCAAAGAAAAGTAGATAAAGAGTAGAACGCTCTAATACCACTGATTTGAACTTAAATAAGAATGCAACAAACCATAGATATAACCATAAATACAAAGACACAACAAAAATAACACTTCATTTCATTAATGTTAAATATTTAAATATGCTTACAAACAAAATGGAAATAAACTAGCTTAGGTGATTGTAGCTTATCTCTTAGCAGAGATGTGCTAGCTGCATGCCTCTGAATTGTGTTATAATGAGGCTCGAAGGCCTATTTGTTATTGAAAAACAATGAAAAACCCTAAACATCGAAAAAATTAACCCTAGGAGATCAAGCACCAAAACTATGGGCCCTATTTGGGTAAATTGGTACATCAACTTCACGGGTTGTAACTTTGGCATTCAATCTCCTTTTGATGTGCACAATGCCTCGTTAGAAATATCTGGGCCTGGTTTGGGTAAATTGGTACATCAACTTCACGGGTTGTAACTTTGGCATATGATCTCCTTTTGATGTGCACAGTGCCTCGTTAGAAATATCTATCAGAGGACTACAACTTTTGAATGTAATCATGAGTCCTTAACTCATGTTTTCATGGTTTTCCCAAAAAATGTCATTTAAGGCCTCAAAATGGCTACGGAAACTACCAAAATAGTAAATTATGCAACAATTAAGGAAACTGAAAAATTGAAAGAGACAATGTTGGGTTCCAAGTGGAATAGGAGGGTTGCCACCAATATCCACTTGGATCAAAGTCAAGAAGGATTACTCAGAGATTATATGACGGTTACGATCATGTAAAAGAACCTATTACTTCAATTATGGAAAATATTTCTCATAAGTTATTTTCTGGCTATGTTGCACGAAATTATTCGATTGATGAGCCCTCTATTTTTACAGAAGATAGGTTGAGTGGTGCTGTGAAGGAGGAGAGTGATACATGTGAGACAAGCTTTGGAGGGATTGGTTATTGATTCCAATACTACAATAGAGTTGGATTTGCAGCCTATAAGTGAAGTTGACGCACTGGATTTGCATTCCAACAGATTCGAAGAAAGTGGTGAGAATCGGTAATAAGATAGATATTTCCCTAAGAGACTGTAAAATGATGTACACATGAAGTCTTTTTCATGTTTATATGCCTTACTTTAAGTGCCAAATGATGTACACATTGAAGTGCCAATGAATTATCATTCTCCTCTTGGCTTTGAGGTGCTAATAGATGATCATTATTCCCCTTTGAAACCAATGGTAAAGGGATTTAACTACTCCCACTTTGATCATTCTTCCCCTAAAGGGGTTTAGCTACTCATTTTCCCAAATGAGGTTGACACCAGGCATAAAAATCTTGCCTATGAATTATGGTCCAAACACCACCTTAATTCTGTTGTGTTTTTTGTTTAAATCATATAAACAATTTAACGAATAAAACCTTCGAAAAACACGGTATGGCAGATTTGAAAAAATATGAATGCGAGCAGATAAATAGTGTCGGGTCCGGGCTCCTATCACATATGAGAGATTGCAATTTAACGAAGGAAAGGTCCATCACAAAGGAATGTGATAGGGGCCAAACGCGACATGAAAATAAAACATACTTAATACCACATGGGGTCAGGGTTCCCATCGCGTATCGGAGATCGCAACGGTGGAGGTTGCATGCACATTGAAAGGCTTGTGATTCATCGATGCGATGTTTTATTAAATATATAGTTTTTATAATAAAACTAAGAGTTTCGGGTATTTTAATAAGTGGATTTAATATATATGGGAGAGGACTTTTTTAGGGATTTAATACATTAAATTAGTGTTAATATGAAATGAGCGGAAAGGGAAAATAGACCAAGTATAATGCTTTTTAATGGGTTATTTGCCTTCAAATATATATTTCCATACTTAGACTAAACAACCTTTTGTGGGTTTTTCAGTAAAAGGGGATTTAGCATGGGGTTTTTACTTTTTCTAGGCAAAAAGGATTTTGACCTTAGGAAAAGGGGTTTTTTATAGAAAATGGATGAATATGAACTGCATGAAGGTGGAAGGGGAAATTAGTAAACATAGGGATGAATGAGGATGAGGGAAGTTATTAATTGATCTTGTAGGCCTTCATTTGCTTTGTGTAATTGCATCATGGACATAGAAACATATAATAAAACATGATAGATGTACATTTTGTCCAATCAGTCATCATACTTCTGCAACCTTTCTCTACTTACCCTTTATCATTTCATTTTATCTTCACCTAATAGGTGCATTTAAGCTAGCAAACCCTTTTCCTTTCTCTTTATTTTACAAAAGCAAACTATCTAATTCTAACCTTATAACCTCCAAGGGCTTATATTAAAGTGATGAGAAACTTATTATTCTCTACCTAAGTACCGATCTACCAAGATTAAATAGTTTGGCCAGATCTTTATTCTCTAACTATAACATCAAATTTAAAGCATGAAGCCAGCTTGACTGTCATTGGTTGTGGAATTTATGACAAGCTGCACACAACCATTATTTGGTAGAAACAATAGTAGTGGCATTTAGACTTGCTCACTTTCAGATTTTACTTGTTTTCTTTTCTTTCTAACCTAACATTTTCTTTTTGTCTTGATTTTTTAGGACATCTAACCGAACATTTTTTTTGATATGGACATCATCATCAAGGTTTTTTTCACTAGCATTTTTTTCAACATTGTTATGTCCATATCCTAACTTAACATTTTTCAAACATTATATATTTATTTTTTGACTAATTTATTCTATCTTATCAAAACTCAAAAATGCTACAACATTGGCTCCAAATGAGGATTGCTTTCTCCTGTAGAATGCATAGAACCTGCAGATCCATGTGCCTTCTCATCGGGCTATGGAATCCTTGCTGTAAAGAAAATCACACTGACATCTTGAAAGGTAAAAGAAAACCGGAGTATTTATAATGAAAACTATTTCAACTTCTTAGTATTGAATGTAATGTTTGAGAAACCTTCCATTTACAGGATAAGTGGAATATAGTCCCTCAAGATTCTGTAGCAAAAAAGTGTTGTTACCCTTCACTTCAGCAATTGCTAAAGGTCCAAACCATATATTTTCAAATTTTCCATGCTTTCCATTCTCTTCTCTCCTGGCATCCCATCTTAGAACTAGATCACCTTCCTTAAAGACCCTTTCGCGGATCTTCTGTCAAATAGGGCCTTCATCTTATTCTGATATTTATTCGATTTGTATGGAAATTCATCTCTGTTTTCATTAACTTCAATAATCTGATTTATTCTTCTTGAAAAATCATCACGTTCATTTGTAAAATAATTTTAAAACAGGGAAGGCCAAATTGGTAGGGAAAATTGCATCTTTCCCATAAACTAATTGAAATGGAGATTTTCCAGTTGATCTCTTTGGAGTAATTTGGTTTGCCCATACTACATAAATCAAATGTGAATCCCAACTCTTCTTTATGATCAGCTAGAGTATTTTTTATTACCTTTACCAGACTTTTGTTGGATGACTCTCCAAGGCCATTACCTTGAGGTTAGTATGGAGTTGAATGATGTAACAAAATGTGATATTTTTGGAAAAAGTCAATCATTTTAACACTAGAAAAAGCTATTACATTATCAGTAACAATTCGAGTTGGGAAACCAAATCTAGATAAGATATTCCCCTCAATAAACTTAATTACTACTGAATCAATAACATTTCTGACTGGAATTGCTTCAACCCATTTAGTAAAGTAGTATGTTGTAGTGAGGATCCATCTATTTTGATTACTTGAAGTGGGGTGGATCTGTCCAACAAAATCTAATCCCCATTGTGAAAAAGGTGTTGAAACTATTGATGGAATGAGTGGAAGAGCTACTATTTTTTGTTTACCAACAAACATTTGATAAGGAACACAACCTCTGACCTTTGACCCTACTTGTAAGAACAATGTGGGCCAATAAAATCCTCCCCTCAGAATCTTGTATGTTGTTGCTCTCCAAGCATAATGTCCCCCACAAAATCCTGTATGAAACTGATCAATGATTCCTTGAGTTTCTAATTCCGTTAAACATAATAACAAAATATTCAGTGGATCTTCCTAGTATAAATTTGCATTTATAATGCAGTACTTGATGATTTTAACTTAAGGGTTTTACACTGGGTTTCGGAGAATGATGCTGGACACTCAAAATGAATCAAGAAATTTACAATATCTTGATACCAGTTTGACAACAATAATTTTTCATCAATGTGTATAGGACGGATCTGCTCTGAAGGTATAAATTCTAGTCGATTCTCCCCTTTAGGATGAAGGGAAGGTTCTTGTGGATTCTTCCCTTCTGCAAGGACAGAAGGTTCTTGTGGATTCTTCCCTTGTACAAGGAGAGAAGGTTCTTGTGTATTCTTCCCATGTATTTCTGAAACAGAATTGATTCCAAGTACTTTGCAGTTAGATTCAGCTAGAAGCTTGGCTAATCCTTGACCTTTTACTAGCTTGGTAGTCTTGATAGTTAGATAAAACTCTAGAATTTGAGTGATCCATCTACCTCTTTTCCCATCAGTGTCTGGTTGGGTTAGGACAATTTTCACAGCACTATTAGGGACATAAGCAGTAATAGGTGAATGTAAGAGATACATGCTGAATGATTTCAAGGCCTGAATGAGGGCATAGGCTCGCTTCTCAATGATTTCATACTTAAGCTCAACATCTCTCATATCCTTGCTGAAAAAGGCTATCGGTTGGTCATGGGAATATTCATTTTTCTGTAATAGAATAGCAGCAAGGGTTGTTTCAGAGGCAAAAGAGAAAATACTAAATGCCTTAGTATATTCAGGGCTGGCTAAGGTGGGTCCAATTTATGTATTTGTCCTCATAGCTTCCAACAGGGTAGTACTTCTTCTTGATGGCATCCTGGAATGAATTCCAAGTGGGTGTGTCTGAAAGTAGTGAGGGTGTACTTTCATCCTTCTTCTCACAGTAGGTTTCCCACTAGTC
The DNA here is from genome assembly GCA_000404065.3 of Pinus taeda. Classification (NCBI taxonomy): domain Eukaryota; kingdom Viridiplantae; phylum Streptophyta; class Pinopsida; order Pinales; family Pinaceae; genus Pinus; species Pinus taeda. The sequence continues at coordinate 1,361 of APFE030453583.1, read as the reverse complement.
CTTGAAGTGGGGGTCGACTTTGAGAAGTGCATAAGTAATCTTTTCCCAGTTGGAAAAATCATGAATAGAAAAATATCCTTCTCCCACTTTGATCATTCTTCCCCTAAAGGGGTTTAGCTGCTCATTTTCTCAAATGAGGTTGACACCAGGCATAAAAATCTTGCCTATGAATTATGGTACAAACACCACCTTAATTCTGTTGTGTTTTTTGTTTAAATCATATAAACAATTTAACGAATAAAACCTTCGAAAAACACAGTATGGCGGATTTGAAAAAATATGAATGCGAGTAGATAAATAGCGTCGGGTCCGGGCTCCTATCACATATGAGAGATTGCAATTTAACGAAGGAAAGGTCCATCACAAAGGAATGTGATAGGGGCCAAACGCGACATGAAAATAAAACATACTTAATACCACATGGGGTCCGGGTTCCCATCGCGTATCGAAGATCGCAACGGTGGAGGTTGCATGCACATTGAAAGGCTTGTGATTCATCGATGCGATGTTTAATTAAATATATAGTTTTTATAATAAAACTAAGAGTTTCGGGTATTTTAATAAGTGGATTTAATATATATGGGAGAGGACTTTTTTAGGGATTTAATACATTAAATTAGTGTTAATATGAAATGAGCGGAAAGGGAAAATAGACCAAGTATAATGCTTTTTAATGGGTTATTTTCCTTCAAATATATATTTCAATACTTAGTCTAAACAACCTTTTGTGGGTTTTTCGGTAAAAGGGGATTTAGCATGGGGTTTTTACTTTTTCTAGGCAAAAAGGATTTTGACCTTAGGAAAAGGGGTTTTTTATATAAAATGGATGAATATGAACTGCATGAAGGTGGAAGGGGAAATTAGTAAACATAGGGATGAATGAGGATGAGGGAAGTTATTAATTGATCTTGTAGGCCTTCATTTGCTTTGTGTAATTGCATCATGGACATAGAAACATATAATAAAACATGATAGATGTACATTTTGTCCAATCAGTCATCATACTTCTGCAACCTTTCTCTACTTACCCTTTACTTATCATTTCATTTTATCTTCACCTAATAGGTGCATTTAAGCTACCAAACCCTTTTCCTTTCTTTTTATTTTACAAAAACAAACTATCTAATTCTAACCTTATAACCTCCAAGGGCTTATATTAAAGTGATGAGCAATTTATTATTCTCTACCTAAGTACTGATCTACCAAGATTAAATAGTTTGGCGAGATCTTTATTCTCTAACTATAACATCAAATTTAAAGCATGAAGCCAGCTTGACTATCATTGGTTGTGGAATTTATGACAAGCTGCACACAACCATTATTTGGTAGAAACAATAGTAGTGGCATTTAGACTTGCTCAC
>APFE030453580.1:0-50360 GCA_000404065.3 Pinus taeda | reverse complement strand
GTCACCATTATAAAATGGCCCACATGTCACCATTTTTTCAGAACTAATAAAACCTCTGTTGCGTTCGACCTTTTCTTCATGAGGTGAGAAAACGTGCCAATATTATTTTTGATGGGAGTTTGAAATTATTCTTTGAGAATTTGGGCAAATTTGATCAGCCTTGTGATTTTTGTCAAGGGTCCAAGAATATGCAGGAAAAAAGACATGAGAGTGCAGAGAAAAGAGGATATTAAACGGTCATGGCAGAAACTGTTTTAAAAAAAATGAACAGAGGTAATCAAAATGGCATTCAGAAGTAGGAAAAAATAGAATACAAAACCGAAAGCAAAGAGTACTTGTATTTTGCATGAACTTTGAAACTTCCAAAAAAGTGGTCCGTGTCTTGTGAATTTGAAGATTTGTCAAAATATTGTGCAAATAAGAGAAAATCATGCCTTGTGAATTTGTAAGTGATGTAAATGAAAAGTATAAAATTTAGAAAAATTATGTGTACTTTTTATTTAAGAAAAAAATGGTGATTGGAATGGATTTGCATGTAAAAGATCCATGCGCATGTAGTGAAAAATCTAAAATTTAAAGAAATTATGTGTACTTTCTATTTATTTGTTTATTTCAAATAAGAAATTTATTAGTTATTAAAAAAATTAGAAGTAGAGATTTTGAGAATTCGTTACCTTAAAAAATTTAAAAGTAAAGATTTTGGGTTTATATTTAATCCCTTTGTGTTGATCCTTATGTTCTCATTTTTTTAAAAGTGAAGATAATATTGAACATATTGTGTCATTTTATAATCTAATCACCTACTGAATTGGTCTTGTTTCTTAAGGAGTTCACTTGAAGCAAGGCATTCACAAGTTTATGAGCCTAAAAAATAGAGTACTAGAAGATTATCGTCCAAAGCAACACCAACGTCCATACCATGCTTCTTGTCAAACATGTGGAAACCCTTTGCCCACAAGTCACCATTATAAAATGGCCTATCAACTTCCACGGTAGCCTACCTAGTCAATTGGCCATTATATCCACTGTCAACCTCCTGGGAAATATCACATTAGTTGAAAACTTTCTTACTTGGTCTTCACATGACCCAACAATTCCACGGTAGCCTACCTAGTCAATTGGCTATTATATTCACTATCGACCTCCTAGGAAATACCACATTAGTTTAAAACTTGCTTACTTGGTCTTCACATAACCCAACAATGGGTCATCAATTAACAAAGTTACCTTTCCATCATCTACCTTATCCATCTACTGGAACACTGAGCCCCTATCCCCCCAGTGCACTTAATGCTCTATACACATTAATTGTCTCGATACTCAACATCTAAAATATGGAAGAGTTTGTAGCTTGAAGCCCTAATGTATCGATACCCGATATCTCGAAAGGCCAATGGTCAAGCTATCAAGCCACTGGGCCCTCAGGAAGGTTATATCTTAACATCCAAAAGGCCAACATCCATGTCGTCGCTATTTAGTTTCCACCTAGCGATCACTTTGATGCCAGGTCAACCCTCCATTACCATGTCAACATGCCACATCACTACCACATTGGTATCCCATGTCAGCTAGACTCACATTGGTGCCACATCATAATAAGACGTTAGCATGTCAAATCAACTACCACACAATTGACATGCGGTATCTTCGGGTCCACATCAACTCACCACATCATTACTCTATCAATATCGAAGTTTCTTGTTGGCGACTAGTGTCCTACTTACCGATGTCTAGTACCCAATATTGCGACATTTTGATAGGTCCATGCGCCAACAACTAATACATTGCATTAGTGTTGGTTGACCTTGAGGTGTCCTTAATACCGTTAGCCTGACATCTGACCTTTCGATAGACTCTAGTCCCCAATCATCAAGTGATAGTCCTTGAACCCTCTATGTCCATGAACTAATGAATAATGTAGGATCTGCTAATATTGGGGACATGTTTGACATGGCATCTAGTTTAGTTGGGGATTCTTGGGAAATTAGGTGATGGGGAGCACTGTTTTCCATCGTTATAAACCATAGGTGTATAGATGTTGTATGGGTCCAACGTGAGGTTTTGCCCAACAAGGATGGTTTTTGTTGGGGCCTTGGACATCATCTAAGGAACAACACCATTACCATCCTAGGGCCTACGAGTGGCTTTTAAGGCTTAGTAATAATATAGACTATACACATGGTACAAAACCACCACCCAGTGCCTCTAAGGTGAATAGTTGGCTTAGTGGTGCTCATGGAGACCATCTAAGGGATGGTTATTAGAGCCTTGAACATTGTTCAAGGATGAAAACTAGTCCCTGAGGGCCCAAAATAGGTGTAACATAATGTTCATGGTCCATGTATAAGTTCCCAAGTCACTTCAATACAACCCCTACAAAGAAAATATTTTCCCCACATATGTTGTATGGACAATGTTTAATATTTTCCTTTAGTGCCTAATTCCTATTGACTGCTACTATAGATTTTGGAATATCTAGCATGAAAAAGTGTTTGAAATTTTTCAAGTTATATGTTGATGCCTATTGCTACACTTTTTATCTTTAAACCTCTATTATTCTAACAGTATATAGTTGTATCATATAAAACCTCAAGCCATAGGCTTGGTAACACCCTTCAAATAATCTTTACTCTCATTTATTAAATATTTTGTATTTTCACTTTTCAACTTTAGTCGCAAAGAAATAATAAATCTGGTTAACAATGAGTAAAATCCATCAAAAGTGCTACCTAAAGTTGTGGTTATTTTATCTATTAGAGATGATGAAACTATTTTTGAAATTAAAGATATCAATATGTGACATAGTAATCATGATCATTTATGGGAATTCTTACCTATAACTATTCATCTGACACATAAGTTTGGTTCAATTACAAGAATAGAGGGGAGGGAAGGGTTGAAGGAGAACATCAATGAGGAAAGAGCAAAGGAGAGTCTTGGGAGAAAATTTAGGTTTTCCCTAGGATCCAAGGGGGACGAAGTGATTCATGGAAGGACACTAAAGCACAAAAACACAATAAGAGATAGGCAAGGAACTAGAAAATGGAGGATGCTTGGGGAGGGAGGACTCTACTATGAGGTTGGAGGAGCTTGTCTGATAGTGTCTAGTAAACTCAATTGAAGTTGAAGATTAGGAGCACTCTTTTATGCATGACACAAGGGAGATAAAGAGGCTCGAGATTATGATATTCGAGGAGGCGCTTGAATGTGTGTAGTGTTGAGAGGTTTTTCATTGATGTGAAAGCAAGGCCATTGATGAATTGGAAGCAACCCTTGATAGGTTACATGTCTCATAAGTCTTCTTGAGAAATATTCAAGCCTTCTTAAAAGACTACCACTAAGGAATTCACTATCCCCTGAAGTTGACTGTAATCCCTTGCCTAAAAGAATTCAGGGTCACACAGTGTGCTGAGCAAAAGGTTCAAGGCTCTCATAATGTGAGGAAACAATTACATAGTAAAAATGCAATAGAGTATGAATAGCGTAAAAATGTGTGTAGATCAATAAATAATAAACATATGTATGCCTATGTGTTGATTACATGCATATGGTATCACAGTCTCAAATATGTGTATGGTGACTTATCTAGTGGGTATTTGGTCCGACCTTGAGAAGGCAGAGGAACATTAATTATCATGGTTGATCACATGACTTAGACACCTCAAGTGTCCCTACAACACTTTGTACCTTACATGAGGCATCTACATTCTTTGCAAAGAAGATGACAATTGAGGTAATGAACACATTATTTGATGATGGTTGGATGTCATTGTCCTAACATGGGTTGGGGGATGTCACTATTTGTATAAAGTCATTGTCAAATTACATAAACCATATATCATCGTCAAGTAGCCTATGTTCAATAGACATGGGCATCTTGAGTGTAAAAGCTTCCTCGATTCTACAAGAGGTTTCTATGGTAGACATCTTGAAGGAAGGATTTTGAAGTATTTTGATAAAGTTTTTTTTGAAGTATAGTTAAAGGCTTGAACCTAAGAGGATCAGTGTCCTCATATTGACCAGGTGGGTGCCTAGATTGGTCTAAGAGGCTTGGTGTCCTCATTTAAGTTTGGCGCCTCGAAGAATTAAAGAACTTATATTACAAGTTGGAGCCTATATTTATAAATGAGGATTATAGTCTTCACTATATTTCGTAAAGTTAATTTTTTTGTTCTACTTTTTATGTTATGGCTTAACTTTTTAACTGGCATAATATAACATTTGTAAGAAATATCGATTCACCCCTCCCTCTCAGTGTTTCCAACAAGGGTTGAGACATCTTTGGACCTACCAGAGCCCATGCTTTTGTTGTTTATGTGATAGATAATTATTTGCCACCTGTGTGTTTGCTGAGACCCTCTCTCTGGCACTATAATTCTATAATGGTTAGTAATGACAGAAAAACTACATGTACAAACTAGAATTATGTTTCAACATATATTTTCTAAGTTGATATTCAAATCTGTCATTAGGTAATGGAGATATTTTGCATTGATGTTTCAAACTATTTATTGTTCAGAATTTGAAACCCTCATCATATAGCCTATATCAACAAGCTCATCTGCTGTCCAAGGTCACCTTCAAATAATTAGGAGGTTGAGAATAGGGGAGTGTTCTCCAAATAGATCTATTGACCTCAGAGTGCAATGTACCAATTGTGCTTTCCATGAGGTGGGACATTCCTTCAACCAATCTAACAAACTCTTCAAAATAGAAACATGTGCCAAGATGGTAGCTCTCATTTCATAAATCCATCTCTCTTTGTAATGAGGTCATGGTAATCTCATTAAATTCTACTTATAATGATTGTTCCAACTTCCACCTCAAGCCTTGACAATGCTCTTTCTAAATTCAACTCTACTGGTAATCCTCTCAACATTGCCTCAATTCTGGTGGATGGTTAAGAGTTTAAAACAAGTCTAGGCTGATGCGTTTCTATTCTCAAACAACTCAATTCATTTTCCAATTTATGCTGAATTTAATGATAGATATTAGCAGAAATGATTCCCTCCAACAGTGTCATAAAAACACTTATAGATGGACTATTGCTTTCATTCCCTCCAACAATCTAACAATTTTGGAAATACATCTCAATATTTTAGTTTATATATTTTACTAAAAAAATATTTATATTATCAACATAGTTATCTTTAAATATATATGATTAATATATTTGAATTAATAAATTTTAATTAAGACATTAATTATATTAAAAATAATAATTAATAAATATTGAATCAATAAACACATTAAAATTATGTTATTATTACATAAATCAAATTAAAGAGTCATTTTTCCAACATTGATTGGGCACTTTTCAAACAATTTTGTGGGAAATTTTCAAATTTCAAGGGCTTCTAAAACAATTTGGTGTTGAATCATTTTGAGACGCTTTTCAGCAAACAGATAAACCCGTTTTTTGAGGAGCATTAGCCAATGCACACATTATAGATAGATTATTAGCTCCCCTATACTTGGGGAGTATCGTGGAGCATTAACAGGTGAGGCACCAAGTATTGTGGAGCATTAACAGGTGAGGCACTCCTGGAAGCCAATGCACACATTATAGATAGATTATTATCTCCACTATACTTGGGGAGTATCGTGGAGCATTAACAGGTGAGGCACTCCTGGAAACAACCCTTCCAGACCACCAAAACAGGTTTACGAGCTATGCAGTTACAACCATTCTTTCTGTGAGATTCGATCTTCCACTGTTTTTTCCTAAAAGAAGTATTTTACCCTTTTTCCTTATAAATTAGTTTTTTGAATAAATTATTATCTCCGGTAGGTGAATATGGAAAAAAAATTCTATGTTCTCTCTTTGATTACACTTTTGCCCTGTAGAAAAGATAGGTTGTAGAAACTGTGGGGCACTTCAATCGACAAATTTTCCTTTAAATTAGCTTGAATACACAAGCAATTGCTCCCAGTAGGGGTAAATGTAATGTCCTAGACAATAACAAGTGTCAAACTAACTGCTATCAAACTAATTGACCCGAGGTTTAAACTTCAAAACTAGGACACTAGACAACCTGAACTCTAACCCTACTTTCCGAACAGGACACCACGTAGAAGGCACACCGGTCTAGATATGCTCTTTAGTAGTCCATGCCACCCATACCGCTGCCCATAGGTGGGCCTTCCTTCTCATTCTTCAGAATCTCAACAATGACGCACTCTGTTGTGGTTAACAACGAGGACACACTTGCAGCATCAACCAAAGCAATTCTGATCACTTTCAGGGGATCAATAATCTTTGCCTTCACCGTGTCAACATATTCACCTTTGACAACATCGTAGGCAAGGTCAAGATTATCTTGCTCTAGTAATTTCCCAACAACCATTGCACCTTCCACACCGGCACTTGCAGCAATTGTATATGCAGGCATCTTCAATCGTATATGCAATTTGACCTTTCTAAGGCAGAGTTCGTCATTTTTCCTGAGGCAGGGTTTGGTGACCCTTTCCTCAAGTAATTTGGGCCTTCACTTCCTTCTTTTTATGTGCTGCCAATTCATGCAAATTTGTAGACGGAATTATAACATCCTTGACGATATCTTAGAGATAATTTTCTTCCAAAAACAATGTTACCTTGGCTTTTGATGACAAGTATTTGGAAGCACCATCTAATTTGTCCTCAAATTCGAGACTTGTTGCTGCCATCTGTGAGATCTATTTTACAAACTTTTCAGGTCTGAAAATAAAACAAAAATATATCCGCAAGAGTAGTTAGTCCTTCAAGCAACAATAATGAAACCCTCTAACTGCTGGTCTTTGATTCTGGTAGTTTATCTACTGTTGTGAACCCTTGAGGATCTCAATTAGAGATGATCCTCTCATACCATGTAAAATTTTTCTAATTCATGATGACAACTGTCCTGTGTTTCCTTCTCAAATAACTCAGATCTTGAATTACTTTAATAACATAACAAAAATTTTGAACATGCAACAGTCACACATATAACTAGAAAACATAAACAGTGGAAGCAAAATAACTTTTCAAGTACACACATAATTCTGTCCTTCAAATCAGCTTATCATTAATGATCAAAACTTACAAGGACACGTCAAAACTGAGGTTTTCAGCTTCCTGGACATTCAGATCTGCTTGCTGGTAACTCAGATCTGCTCTATCTGCTTGCTGGATACTCAGACCCACACTTTACTGAATTGTTATACAACACTATTCAATCTGGATTCTGATCTGACTTGGCTCCTCTCTTGTTGTTTCAATCTTCTCAGCTGATCTTTCTCTGATCTCCCGAGTCTTTTTGATGTCCAAATATGTGCGTATACAACTTCTGTCATCTTGTCCTATTTATGCTCTAAGATTCTAAGTGAGATAATTAATCTCCCCTATATTAGTAACTAATCTCCTTAATCTGAGCAACCACCTTTTCTCAACAATGATATGCACAGCTAAGATTAGATCTAAATCCTACTCACTAATATTCTGAAAATCTCTAGAATATTTCATTTATATTTTTAAGAGTTAGGAGATCTAGAGAAATTGATCTTTCACTTTTATTTACTTAGTGAAATTACAAGATGGTATTATTTCCCCGTTTTACTGGGTGGTCACCAAAACTTGTCTTGAACGACTTCTCACAAATTCAGACCTTACATGTGTAAGAAGTGCCTACACGAGTTACACTTATCGACATATCATGTATACCTTGTACCTAGTTCCAAATCAAAGCGAAGGTCTTAGCAGAATGCCATTCGTCACGTGCTGCTGGTCCACTGGCTTCTTTAAGACATATAACAACAGGAGTAATTTCTTTTAGAATGGTCTCTAAGAAGAGGTGAAAAATCTATGTTGCTTCATGTGAGACTTATTAGAGGAATAAAACAGAGACTGTGAGAAGTCCATGACTAATGTATGCCTTGCCCATTCCGAATAAAAAGTGAGAATCCATTAACATTGTCTTTAGAAGTTTTCCTCAGGCCGGAGGGAAAATCTCCATCTTTGTTATGGCCCACTGATTGACTAAACATGTCTATTTTATTTCCAGGGTGCTACTGACAAAGCCTCACATGCCACATGTCTATAGGCTGCATGGATTTAAGAAAAAACAGTTTGGAGTTAGAAGAGCAAACTAGGTTTTAAGAGAAATTGTTGAATGGCAGCTTTAGGGTAACAAAAATTAGTAGTATTAATTTGAAATTTTAACAAAATAAAGTTTATTGTGTAAAGTTGGTTATCCCACATGCAAAATATAAGTGAGCAAAGATATGCCTGAAATCTTTAGATGGGCTATTAAGCCTGATAGGAAAGTATGCTTGGGAATGTTTTCATGTGGGTAATCTGTGAGAAACAGATTCCTAGATCAAGTGTAGTGTACATATTCCTCTTGGACAGGCATGGATTCACATCCAAACCTATCTAGCAAAGCATTTTGGGGAAATGCTTCAAAAATGTGCCTTGAGTGGCTGCACCATGGAGCAAACTTTCATTGGCGTAAGTGTGAACTCTGAGGGGACTTTCATTGGCATAAGGTGTGAACTCCAAGGGGTATTTATTCTCCCAAAATTGCTCAGGACATGCACCCAATCTCATTCATTTAGATCAAAGTGAGAATGGAACACCTCAACAGCGAGCCAATTAATCATGAGAATGGAACACCTCACATTAAGTCAAAGTGAGAATGGAACACCTCAACAATCAGAGCCCAATCAATCACCCATTGGCAGGAAAAGCCATTTTATCCTATATATATTGTTGAAGCATTTTTCTTTTCATATTAATAAAGGCTCTATTTTGAGGGTTGCATTTTTCTTTTCATATTAATAAAGGCTCTATTTTGAGGGTTTTCCATAAATATTTGAATGTTCTTCTTTATTGTCAAATAGTCAACGTTTTATTCCAAAATTCAGAATTATGTTTCAGATTCAGGTATTTCAGAACAATTATATGTTTTTGTTCTTGTCTATATTTTTGTTTGGAATAATTTATAAAGATATAACAGTCAGGTGGTTTCAACTTTTAGCTGTTTCATCAAGTAGATTTCAGTATAATAGCGTATTCCAGTTGTATTTATCAGACTGTATTTGTTCAGGAACGTTACATGTCATATTTGGCCATGATATAATCATATAACTGTTTACTATTTTAGTATTGCAGTGACTTAATCAATGGACATAGGATGCTTGTAAGAGATTAACTGCATACTTGAGATACATTTTGGGCTTGTTTGGGTACACCAAACTTTGTTTATAAGATCTTCAATACCTGTTCAGGTACACCAAACTTTGTTTATAAGGTCTCCAATAAAGAGAGTTACTTTACTTCATTGTTACTCCAGAATGAAGTCTTTTCTCTTAGCCTGTCATTAACCCTGTCAGTATTAACTGTTTAACATGTTCTCTAATTTGTTTAAACCATCAGCAGATTTTTGTTATAGTTGATGCATTTTTAGTGGGAAGATACCATGTTGTTTGAACACTTTATTTAGTTTATTTTTTGTACAAATGTTCTCATGAACAATGTTTCTATGGATGTCACGGTTTGTTAAAAGTGATGACTCATAAATAGTGAGCACCTTATTCACATCCACCTACTCATTGTTTAAATTTTATATTGAATCACAATGTAGGCAATTCCAGGGATGCTCCTCGCTTTAGTGCTCTGTTTTAATTATCAAAAGAACATGGATCTTGGCAATGATACAAAATTGCCTGTTATGAGGGGCTGCAAGTATGTTTGGCATGCACTTTCAGGATATATGACTGGTCTGATTGATGCTCTTGCTGCAGGAATCTTGACACGATTACCACAGCCTGCACTTCTGTATTTGGTATTGATTAGCATCATGCACTTTAAACTGGATAACTTGCAAGTTAAAAATATATTTATTTGGCATCTTCATTGTGCTATGGTATTCCTCAGTTTACAAACTAGAGAGTTTTCATGTCATTGTCTACTTTGAGAATACAAATGAAATTGCATAGATTCCCTTTGAGAATACCTTATTGGAAACCTGTTTTAATTTTTTTGCCAGTTCACTCACTTATTTCTTCCATTTTCTTTTTAGTATCCTTAGATGAAATGGCATTTTTTAATTTTTGGAATGGGTTATAGTTGTTAGGAAGTATTGAATAGTTCAGAGAATTCCTTCTTTCATGTATGAATGCATTTGTTTACCTTTGGACACCTATTAATATAAAGTGTATTCTGTCTTAGATGAAATGGCATTTTTTAATTTTTGGAATGGGTTATAGTTGTTAGGAAGTATTGAATAGTTCAGAGAATTCCTTCTTTCATGTATGAATGCATTTGTTTACCTTTGGACACCTATTAATATAAAGTGTATTCTGTCTCCAATGAAGCGATATTTGGAATTGCCTTGCACTATCAATATAATCAGTATGTTGACCTTTAATCAAAATGAACGAGTCCGTCTTCCATAATTTTCCAGGGTTCTAACATTAGAAAATACTCTGACTGCATTTGATTTCGTGTATAAAACGTATTTTCCCATTGGCTGTTACATTGTATTTTTGATGCCCACCTCTAGTATTGTTGTTGCCTGGAGTCAATGAGTTTACACCAGATTCTTTTTTTAGAGACTTGAGGTGTTTGGATGTTTCTCATATTGTGTAACTGCAATGATGAATGGACCAATAAGTTTAACCCAATTAATGGTACGGAACTTTTGTTTAAGGTCCATTTTTGTCGATTTAACTTCATCCTATTGCCATTGAAAAATTAGAGCCTTCAAGGTCATGCACATAACTGCCACTAGAATGTCAATTTCCAACAGCATGGAGCTCAAGTAAACTTCTTGTGCTGCAATAAGTCGATACATGTTCCATTGCGTACCTAAACAATTAATCTTTCAAGATTTAAACATGCTTCTTGCCTACGTCCAACTCAGTTGATTGTCAAGTCACAAAGCATTAGGGCTAAGTTCAAAAAAACGTGGAAATGTGGACAAGTTTCCAAAACAAGAACACTAGGAAATGTGATCCCCCCATATAAAAATTGCAAAAACTATAGATATATAGTTTTTTATTATAAATAACACATTATCTTGCAAGAAAACAACAAATGATACACTTAAATGACATTTTAGAAGGAAACCCTTCTCTATATTATCTCTCATAGATGATTACATGATGTAAAATCCCATAGCTTGGTGGTCTTGACTAATGCCAATTCCATACCCTCATACATGATAAAATCCAATGGAAACAATACAATTTTATGAACCTTGAAATCTTGAGAATTGTTAAGTCTGTTGATTTCTAAATGGGATATGAAATTCTACTTTCTCTATATGAAGTTTAATGAGGTTGGAGCTACTCTACTGCCATCGAAAATTTAGAGCCTTCAAGGTCATGCACATAGCTACCACTAGAATGTCAATTTCCAACAACATGGAGCTCAAGTGGTCTTCTTGTGCTAAAATAAGTTGAGACGTGTTCCATTGCGTACCTAACCAATTAATCTTTCAAGATTTAGATCACAATGATTGTCAGGTCACAAAGCATTAGGGCTAAGTTCCACAAAACGTGAAAATGTGTACAAGTTTCCAAAACAAGAACACTAGAAGATGTGACCCCCTGCCCCCCAAAATGGCTACCTAGGGGAAATGTGGTATATAAAAATTTCAAAAACTATAGACATAGTTTTTGTTTTGATAAATAACACATTATTTTGCAAGAAAACAACAATGATACACTTAAATGACTTTTTGAAGGAAACCCGTCTCTATATTATCTCTTATAGATGATTACATGATACAAAATCCCATAGCTTGGTGGTCTTGACTAATGCCAATTCCATACCCTCATACATGATAAAATCCAGTGGAACACCACAATCTTGCTGACCTTAAAATCCTGGAAATTGTTAAGTATGATGATTTATGAATGGAATATGAAAATATATTTTCTCTATATGAAGTCCAATGAGATTGGAACCACTCTAAAGATCTTGAAACAATTAATGGTTGTTGAGAAATCAATGCAAGTAGATTAGGGTTTGATTCATCTTTCTTGATAATTACTTGTGAGTTATGTTGGCTTATTTTACTTCTTTATTATCTTAGCTTTCATCAAGCAATTACCATATTATGTTTGTATGAAGATAACAAAAACAAAAGACACAAGATGTAGGCACTATGCCAAGGAAAAACCCCCCTCGAGGGGAAAACCTAGTCAAAAATTCTCTTCCTTCAATAGTTTTCTTTGAGACTCTTCAACCTACACATAGACCAAACCTTCCCTCCACACCTAGTCAGCTCTTCCAGATCTCTGACCCCTTTGCAGCAACACTTCCACCCCAGCAACTTCGATTATAAAAACAACTTACGGCATCAGGAAGCAACTGGCAGCATCAATACTTGGAAGAATTTGATCTGCTGAACTAGGGCATGAAAGAGAGAGAGAGTATCACCAAAACTTCAATTTCTTCCTTCTCTTTGATCTTGACCCTATTTGCACTCCTTTTGGCTTCCTTGATACACTTCGCACTTTTTTTGGCTTCTAGAGAGATATCGAACTAGCTTGAGATGTGATACTCCAAATGAATTCGATCTCCTTCCTTTTATAGGCTCCAGGTGAGGTCGAATAGGTGTCCTTTAGGCCGACTTGATCTCCATTAGTCTGACTTGGTGTGGAGGTTACATAAATCATATTTTACTCAATAATAAACTTTTTTACATGATTCCGAAGCACAAAAGGGGTATCTTTAATTGTACAATGACTATATTGACTCAATATTAATCCTAGGAGTCCACAATGCGGACTTTGACTAATATAATGATGACCCAAGCATGAAATTCATGCTTTAATGAGTTAAGTAACAATAATAAAAATTCTTTTGAAAAATACATTTTATGAAGACCGAATCTACATTCCTCAACACTCCCTCTTAACTAGGGAGGTATTCATAATATACAAATATAATGGAAGATCTCAAACTATATGAACAATGAAGAGTTTAGGCACCGCAATGCCATGAACTAAATTCTTGACCAAGGAAATCTATTCGTTGGTCTCTCAACAGTTTAGGCATTGCAATTCCACGGACTAGATTCTTGACTAAGGCAATCCGTCCAAGTGGGACTGAGGTGGACTGAAGCTTTCAGCTTCTCTACGTACCATCAGGCTTACTTGCTAACCACCAACCCAGGGATCTAGGTGTGTATCCGTGGTCAAAGCTCTATGACCAACACCACCCTCCCTACTTTGGGACCTAGACATCAACACAAGGTGTTGGCCAAATGTCCTCCCAAGCAATGCATTACTCACAAAGGCTCAATGAATCTCTCTCGATCAAATTGATTGGTAACCAACATGCTATCAAAACTTTGAGAGATTTACTTATACAAACACAACCCCAATCAACAATACACTTTCAAATGTACATAATCAAATAAAAACCTCTAGGGTCTTCCAGACAACTTGATGTTACTTTTCAACTTTCCATAGTAGGGCTTAGAGCTTTCCCAATGAATCTTGATAGAAGATTCCTCAACCATGCAACTTCCTTTTCTACTTCTCATGCAACAACATATTTCATAAATCGATCCAACTTTTCTTATCTTAGCAATATTTCAAAATACATTCTCTAATTTTCTTCTCTCACTCATGTCCTTTACTAAAACTTACAGTTGTTAGTCCTAGTCTAGTGCATGACACATGAAGTAGATAACCATATTTGTCACTCCCTCTTAATCAAAGAGGATCTAATCATTCATGTACAAGGAATATTCTCAACCATCCTCTTATCCTAAGGAGATTTCTTTCATTTGTGCTCCTTCTCAATCTAGGGAGATTTATTTCATTCAAGTTCCCTCTTAAGTATCACCAACTTCATATCTGACCACCACCATATCTGACCAAATGGGCAACTTCATATTTGACCACCACCATATTCATTATTTGAGTATAAAGTTGAGGGCGTGGATCTTTTACCATGCATATTTTATACAATACCCATAGGGGCATTTTAACAATTGCGAAATATGACACTTGACATGATAGGACTTTAGATTTTGCATTGAATTTTCCAAACTAACATTGCCAACAAAATTTAAAATATAGGCAAATAGATTTAGACTCCTCAAAGGATTAGATCATACTCAACTCCTTTTTTTCCTTGTAGTGTGGCTCTTCCACTGGCTTTTCTGCAATCCTCTAGATGGTGTCTACCATGTTCCTGCCTTCCCCTACTCTTCATACCACTAGACCAAATACCCCGCCACCCTCCCCCCCCTCTCTCCTTGTTGTCCATTCTCCCTTGAAATAAAAATCCAACACATGCACCTAACTAACGGAGGCCCACTCCATTTGTTCCCACATCCCTCGCCGATCGCCAAGAAGGCTTCATCCTTGCATATTTTTTTCCATCCCTGCATCGCTTTCCCATCAAGCAAATGTTCTCTCCAGCCTGTGGGAGTATGCCAACTACCCCCTGCCTCCCAAATTTTATTATTATATATTTTTTTGATGTATCCAAGAAACCTGCATGCGCTCAGGTACAAGCTAGTTCTCTTCTATGTGGCCCAATGTAGTTACAAAGAAGCATGTCCAACTAATATATATAATATATATATATATATATATATATATATATATATATATTATTATATATGTATGTATGTATGTATGTATGTATGTATGTATGTATGTATGTATGTATGTATGTATGTATGTATGTATGTATGAAAGTGTTTTTCTTTCTTTCTTTCAACTTGTCCTTTGTGCACACTTGTCTATCAGCATGGATTCCACCAAACAAGTCAACATCCCAAGCAATTTTCCCCTTTCTTCGCTCTGGAACCTGTGTCCCCAAACTCGATCTGTTTTATTTAGTTAATTTTACAATGTTTATGATAAATAAGTAATGTGACTGGGACTATAATAAATACAAGAGTTATACCTCTTGCAATTCGAGAGATCAGTTCAGTGAGAGGAAGTAACCTAGCGCTTTAGTGAATAAATAAGGAATGAAGGAAAATTTGAGGTAAGACAGTCTAAGGTCCAAAAAGAAAGGAGAGAGACATCTGAAGAATTCAAAAAAGGAACTCGTTAAGGAAAAGAAATATATATAATTGTGGAGTGCGAGGCATATTCCAGGAGGATTAATGAGGTCTGAGATAAGTAAACAAATATGAGTATAAGAGAGAAAGTGAAGTCAAGTTAAGGAACTTGGTCAAGGTAGTGTAGACAAAATTCAGAAGGGATTACCACAAAGGAATATATCTGAGCAGATTTCTGAAATATATATTTGAGCAAAGTTCTGAAGTGTATATTTGTTAGAGCAAAGGTCTGAAATAATCTGAGATTAGAAACATATTTTTCTTATATATTCTCTATGGAAAGAGGGAGTGGTTCTTAGTAATAGGGTCCTTGTTTTCTTGGGGAGAAAGGATGTGATCAAGCTTGTCAAGTCTGAGTTGACTATAATCCAATTGGAGTTGTTGTGAAGTAAAGATTGTCATCAAATCCAATTTGACCGTTTTTCTCAAACTAGTTTTTGAAGACTTTTTTTTTTTTAAATATATTATTTGGCGCACCTTTGAAGAAAACCTTTGAAGCATTCCTGAATAGACTTAAAGTTAGATCTGAAATAGAATTAAAGTAATCCTTGCAAACCGAAGGACATTCTTTAAAGCCCACATGAAGATCCTAGGAGACACGTTCATCGAATGATAAAATGATAGCATACTTTGAGCATATTTTGAGTTGACAATAGAGTGCATTCATGATGACATTAATTGAGCATTCTTCAAGCCTTTGTTGAAACAACAGTCACTCTTGAAGCATGGTTGAAGACCAACACTTGAAGACTTGTTTTGTCGAAGCAATCATCCTTGGAATATAGTTGAAGACCAACACTTAAAGACTTGTTTTGTTGGAGCAGTCATCCTTGGAGCATAGTTGAAGATCAACACTTGAAGACATGTTTTGTTGGTGCAACCGTAAAAGTTTTGTTGAAGCAAACTTCAAGTTTTTGTAGAGGTACATTTAAGAGCACTTTGTAGACCTATCTTGGTTAAAAAATTTAGAAGTATTTGAAGTTTTTGATGGAGGCATGAAGTAGTATTGAAGTCACCTTACGAGATTGAAGCAAACTGAGAGGGTTGGATCCCTAGAGGATTGGAGTTGTCATACAATGTTGGAGCCTTGTGAGAAACTTGGTTGGACTGGATTAATATGTGAGGATTGGAGTCTTCATATAAGGTTGAACCCTTGTGAGAGACCAGGTTGGAGCTAGGATTTGTAGTTGAATATTAGATTCCTCATTCAAGGTTGGAACCTTGAAGGAGTTAAAGACTTTGTTGTACAAGTTGGAGCTTGGGTTTTTAGAGTCCTCATCATTTTCATTAATTAAATTATTTTCTCGTTGCACATCTTGTGTTTTGGTTTAACTGGTGATTTTAACTAGCATAATACAACAATTGTAAAGAAATATTGATTCAACCCCCCTCTCAATATTTCCAACACTAGCACACCTTACATTTTTCACCTTGCAATATTTTTATTGACATGCTAGAAGGAAATTTCACAATGCAATGTTATTGTTGGCAATATGGTTGTTCCTTCACCTTGTAATGTTCTTATTAGCAATGTGCGTGTGTTCGTGTTAAAAAGAAATATAGCATGCACTAGATTTCTTTTGGCATGCAATGTTGTTTTGGTAGTATGCTTGTATTTGTGCTATATGTAAAGCTAACATGCGTTAAATTTCTTTCACCTTGCAATGTTGTTTTGGAAATGTGCTTGTGTTTGGGCTAGAAACTATGCTAGATTTCTTTTGCTTTGCAATGTTGTTGTTGTCAATTTGGTTGTTTATGATAGAAGGAAATCTAGCACGTGTTAGATTTCCTTCACCTTGGAAATGTTATTGGAAATGTGCTTGTGTTTGGGATAGAAGTTGTGCTAGATTTCTTTTGCTATGCAATATTGTTGCTATCAATTTGGTTGTTTATTATAGAAGGAAATATAACACGTGTTAAATTTCCTTCACCTTGGCAATGTGCTTCTGTTTGTGTTAGAAGGAAATACAGAATGCACTAGATTTTTTTTGGCATGAAATGTTGTTGTTGGTAGTATGTTTGTAGTTATGCTACATGTAAAGCTAACACGCGTTAAATTTATTTTACTTTGCAATGTTGTTATTGGAAATGTGCTTGTGTTTGTGATAGAAGTTGTTCTAGATTTATTTTTCCATGCAAGGTTGTTGTTGTCAATATGTTTTTGTTTACGTTGGAAGCAAATCTAACACGTTAGATTTTTTTCACCCTACAATGTTGTTGTGTGCGTATGTTTGTGCTATGCGTAAATCTAGCATGTACTATATTTTCTTCACCTTGCAATGTTGTTATTTGCAACATGCTTCTATTTTGGCTCGAAAGAAATCTAGCATGCACTAGATTTCTTTTTCACTACAATGTGTTTGTTGGCAATATGCTTTTGTTTGTGCTAGAAGTAAATCTACCATGTGCTAGATTTATTTTATCTAGAAATGTCGTAATGTGTTTGTGTTTGTGCTAGACAAAATCTAAAATATATTAGATTTATTTCACCCTTCTATGAGTTCATTGACAATGTGGTTGTATATGCATTAGAAGGAAATCTAGTGTGCACTAGATTTCTTTCGCATTGCAATGTTGTTGTTGGCAATTCAATTGTTTGTGCTAGAAGGACATCTAGTATGCATTGTATTTCCTTCACCTTACAATTATGTTATTGGCAATGTGCTTGTGATTGTGCTAAACATAAATCTAGAATGTGTTAGATTTCTTTTGCCCTAGAATATTACTGGTAATATGTTTGTTTTCGTGCTATAACAAAATCTAGCATGCACTAGATTCTTTAACTCTACAATGTTATGTGTTTATGTTTGTGCTAGAAGGAAATCCACCACGCACTGGATTTCTTTTGTCTTGCAATGATGTTTTTGAAAATATGCTTGTTTGTGTTAGAAGTAAATCTAATATGCGGTATGTTTCTTTCACCCTACATTATTGTTATGTTCTTGTGTTTGCGAGAGAAGGAAATCTAGCATGTGTTAGATTTCATTCACCTTGCAATGTTGTTATTGGTGACATGTTTGTGTTTGAGATATAAGTACAAATAGCATGTTAGATCTAATTCATCTTGCAATATTGTTATTGGAAATATGCTTATGTTTGCGATAGAAGAAAATCTAGCATGAGATAGATTTATTTTACTATACAATATTGATGTTGGAAATATGTTTGTGTATGGTGGAAGGAATTCTAGCATGCACTAAATTTATTTTGCAATGCAATATTGGTGTTAGCAACGTGCTTGTGTTTGTACTATAATAAAATATGATATGCAATAGATTTCTTTTGCAATGCAATATTGTTGTTGGCAACATGCTTGTATTTGTGCTAAAATGAAATATAACCTGCATTGGATTTATTTTGCAATGCAATATTGTTGGAAATGTACTTGTGTTTGTTCTAGAAGGAAACCTATCATGTGTTGGATTTTGATTGCCCTACAATATTATTGTTGGCAATGTGCTTGTGTTTGTGCTAGAAGTAAATCAAGCGTAGGCTAGATATCTTCCACCCTGCAATGTTTTTTTTGGCAATTTGATTGTGTTTGTCCTAGAAAAAACTCTAGAATGTGTAAGATTTCTTTTACTCTGCAATTTTTTTGTGAGTAATATGCTTCTATTTACGTTAGAATGAAATTTAACATGTGGTGGATTTCGTTCGCCTTAGAATATTGTTGTTGGCAATGTGCTTATGTTTGTGCTAGAAGGAAATCTAGCATGTGCTAGATTTATTTGACCATGCAATGTTTCTTCTAGCAATATGCTTATGTTTGTAATAGAAAGAATGATACTGATTGTTAGCTTTCATTTGAGGTGCAATGTTGTTGTTCGAAATGGGATTCTACTTGTGATAGAAGGAAAGCTAGCACACATTATCTTTCCTTCATAATGCAATGTTCTTATTAGAAATATGTTTGTCATTATGCTAGAAGGAAGGTTAGAATGTGTAAAATTTCCTTCATCTTGCAATGTTATTGTTGAAAATGTGTGTTTGTGATAGAAGTAAATCTTGCATGTGTTAGATTTTTTTCGCAATGCAACATTATTGTTGGAAATGTGCTTGTATTTGTGTTAGAAGGAATTATAGAATGCACTAGATTTCTTTGTTCTTGTGCCAAAAGGAAAACTATCAAGATTTCACCCTCACCAAGGTTAGTGCTCTGATATTGTTCTTGGCAGTGCATTTGTGATTATACAAGAAGGATACCTAGTGATTACTAGCTTTCTTCTAGATACTATTACACTTATGCAACCAATGCTCTAGGGGTGTCATTGTCTCAATAATCACAATGGTTAGAGTTATAGCTTTTGATGTGCCCTTTTATTAAATTTGGAACAATTTATGAAGATCAATGATAGCACAAAAGAAATGTATATAAATATATGTTGTTGTTGGCACTACATTTGTGCTTGAGTTGGAAGGAAAGATAATGGTATAACTTTCCTTTTGGCACAAACACAATAATCCAATCATAATTATTTGATCCATTGAGAGTAATGTGATCTTTGTATAATTTTGAAGTTTATGAATAAATGTATTAGAGGTACACTATATTTTGTTTTCGATGCAATTTCTTTGTTTTTAGAATAAAAATGAAAATTACCTAGTATTTACATTACCAAAACTTTTATTTGGAAGAAAACCTCTAGTTTGGCTTTCGATTATCAAGTTCAAACATCAAACATCCTCACTAAGTGAAATATAAATATAATTTCTCCTTCTCATGGGGCTTTTAGACATCTTATGTAGCATCGATCTTGGAATTTCTTATATTTTCCAAAAGAACATGTTTTGGTTCTTCAACTTGTACAAATTTCTTATGATCATTATTCATACACATGCATCGAGGCTACAAGTTTCATTTCTGAAGTTAAATAGGAACTTGGTGGTTTGATATGAGTTGATATTTGTCATTCTATAATACTATCTACATCTCTAATTGTTTGGTCCACACACACACACACACACACACACATATATATATATAATTTGTACGTAAATTACTTTTTGGTAGTAGGCACTAGATGGTGGGGAACAATGTTTCATTACATACAATATGACTACCATACTATTTAAATTATTGCATCTATATTACTTTTATGAAGGTTGTGGTTTTGCGAAAATATAAAATCACACTTTACATGGTTCAACCTTTTAATTACAAATTACGATTTAGTTGTTGTTACAGAATTGGTACAAGCTACAAAGGAAAATATAATTTTGGCAAAAGGGATCTATGTTGATCTCCTTATTAATGATCAAGTCGTTGGGCTAGGAAGGGTTGAATCTATCTGGAACTTATTATGTCGGAGAAAGGGTTAATACAGGTTATGTTACAATTTTGATAATTGATGTCACTCAACCACATTTAATTGAGGAGGATGTTAATGAAGGGGACATACATCCATGGAATATCATGGATTTGAGGCACAACATAGGTATCAAAATATTGAAGCATGTGATAAATATTATTGATAGTATAATAAATCTTTTTTTTTAGTAAATACTCACCTTATTTACATTCATTTATAGGTGCAAATGTTTCTTCTACATTTTCTATTGGAGACAAGGTAGATTTTCTGCAACATGGAGTGAAGGTGGGTGAGAGCTCCATATTCAATACAGAGATTGGGCATAAAGTGCATAGAAAGATGGTAAAGAAAGGATGCATAGTGGTTAAAATTCAGAAGGTGTTAAAACATGATTCTTCTCTACCACATCCAACTGGATTTTAGCATACATTAGGGGGTGCATTGGAATCTTATGAGATTTGACCAGAATCAGATTTGGAACCTCACTATCATGATCATGCCATAAATATTCCCCAAGATAGGGTTAGATTCATATGTACAAAGGTTTCTCTTACACATGAATGCACGGGAACAAGCATGTGCATTGCCAAAGGAATGCTAGTTAATGTCCGTGAGGATGACATTTTTGAGGGTGAAACACTAGATGAAATGGAATTTGGTGTTTTTTTGGAAGAGATAGATGTAAATTGTGAAATATGCAGAATTGGAGATAAGTGTATACAATGTTTGGTTAGATGGCCAACAAATAAGTTGGTGGACAACAAAGGTCTGATATTAAGGGTCAAGGAAATGTTCCAGGAGCCACCTAAGGAAACGGTGATATGGGATGTTATAGAGGACACAAATCCCTTCAACAAATGGGATGGGTATATTTGTGATGAAAAATATAGAAACTCAATTGATATGCATGTAACAAGGTCATATAAAAGGATTAAACGAGTTATGGAAAAATTTTGCAAAATGTGAAGAGAAAGAAATTTGACTTTTGGTAGCATATGTATGTTATAGAAAATATTGTCTTCAACATGTGGATAAGAAGGCCATTACAGGTGCTAAAGGGGTATGAGACAAATAAATAAAAATGGTATTAGGGAATTTGTCTTGAATTCACCCATGTCAAAGTGCCATGGCCATGGCATACCACCTATTGCTAGAAATGTAAAGGACATGAGATTTAATGGGAATATTATTTGTAAGAAAACATGGTATAAGATACATAAGATTCCTCAAATCACATTCTATAACTACCAGCGTTATTTCCAATATGGACAGATCAAAGCTATTCATGGTCACACCAACACATGCAAAGCATGAGCACACACGGTGGCAACCATAGAAATATTGCATAAAATTGTAATGGATAATTCAGATTTTTCACCAAACCAAACACGTCAAGTTGAAGAAGATGGAACATCTGGTCCTTTAAGATTTCTTCCTTCGACTTACACACAAAATTATTTGCTAAAAGAGATCAATGAGGCTCTTCAAAAGCTCAATTACCCATCAATATCACAGTCAACAATGAGTAAGATCTGGAATACTATGTTTCAAGATGTGGCATTTTCAAAGAACACCAATTTCAATAAATGCAGTGAATGTATTGCATTGAAAGCACATATGAAGCCAACAACTACAAAAGAGTTGGAAGAAAACGAACAAGGTAGGCTGGACAAACATAACAAGATTGTTATGTGTGGAAGATATTGCTACTATGACCATAGAATTATGTCAGAGCAGATTCCAAAGGAATATTTGAGCATTATCCATGATAAAATGGATAAAACAAAGACTTCAATCCCAAGGCTACGTGTCAAATTAAAATCTATTGTAGGAACAATTTAAGTTTGTCATTGACAGATATGCTAACACATGGGCATAAGACAGGAGGTTTTGGTCATTTCTCCCTACCATTTGTACATATGGGATCACACTTTACTATTACATCCCTTGCAAAGTGTTGAAGGGACCTTGAAGACCCATAAATTGATATGTATGGTGATCTACTTTATGAGAGTGGAAACTCAAGAAACCCACTTACAAATGCATTACTTGACACCTCTATTTACTCAAAATGTCAAGTGTACAAGGATGATTTTAAACATCTTCCTCCACATTTGTTGTTACAGTTGGACAATGCAGCAACTGATAATAAGAGTCGTTATCTTTTCATGTTTCTATCACTTTTAACTGCACTTGGTGTCTTCATCACTATTGAGGTTGGGTTCTTGCCTGTGGGGCACACCCATGAAGACATAGATGGAACCTACAGAAGAATATCTTCCAACCTAAAAAGTAAAGATATATATTCTTTAGTTGAAATGATGGATACATATCGCATAATTGAAGAAAATCGAGTGTTTCCACTTACACTTATTGACAAGGTCCATGACTTCCAAAGTTTCCTTAATGGATACATCAAGGAGGGAAAAATGTCCAATACTTCCAATTTCCTGTACTCAATGATGTTCTAGTACTAAGGTACAAAGAATCCATTAGAGATATTGAGTGGTCAGAACTAGTTGAGTTATGGAATATAGATGATGAAGATCGACCTATAATTCCCATAGGGAAGTCATCTTTCTTAGCTTCCAAACATAATGATGCCCATTTGAAAGAACTAAAGGAAGGGATAACAACATACATAAAAATGTGGAAAGACATTATTGGGAATGAGGATTCACAAATTGTTACAGAGGAATGGAAAAATAAAGTAGTGTACTAGGAAAGAGTTCTTGATACATTAGATGGAATCTATAATGATCATAGAATAATAGATGAAAGTGATTCATCTTTTGAGGATTTCTGGCCCAAGACAAGGCAAATTGTTGATGTTGATCGTAATGCACTCCATGTAATCTCAAGTATTATGGATGGATATTTTGATAATGCGATAGATGAACCAGTAGATGTTGGACCCAAATGCAACAAGCCAAAGCCAACATTCAATCCAATGATTGATGTTGAGAAAGGAAAGATGTTTATAGTTAGATTAGGAAAAGAGGATGTAGGAGAGATGATTTGGATGGAAAAATCCATCTCATATATCTTTAGGGATAATGAAAGTGAGAATCTTCATGTAAAGGTTGATTGGTGGAAGCCTATGTGAGGGAAATACAATGGAAAATTTTTAGAGCAATATTGGGTACCAAATCCTGATGGCACAAAACTTGGCTCTATTCCAATTAATACCATAGTGTGGGCATGGATGCCAAAGGAAGAGCACTACAAGAATACCAAGATAAATAAATATGGTGTAGAAGTCGTTCTTGATCTACTTGATCGAATATCTTAAGATTAGGTTTATATGATTCATGAATTTAATTTTCTTTTTTGAAGGATCTATCAATATACATTCAGACACACTTTTCAATATTTGTTGTATATCAAATATTCCCTCCATATTACTTTTGGAGGAGTTTTATATTATTTAGTTTTCAATGTAATCATGTGTTGATACAAATTACATGACAATGCCATAAAATATTTAAGTTTTCAAAGCTTTGTTTGACCAACATGACTTCTCACCATATCAAATATGCATTACCAAATTCAATAATGCACTTAAAAACAACATCTTCTAAACTTGGTTTATTAAAACAATAGTGGAGTAGCTAATTAGTATTCTATTTAATATAAACTATTTAAAAACTTAATGAATAAATGCTAGACACTTGTAATAATGTTTGAAGTGAGGTTTTCTTAATGCTCCTTATTATAATTAATATAAATCAAATTTGCTATTTTGTTGCACTCTAATTTATAAAAAATAATTTTGATCGTTGAACAACACAATTAGACTTATAAAATATTTCCTCTTATAAATTTTGAAGTGGTACCAACATTGTACTAGTATAATAAATTTGTACTCAACATAGGAAAAGTAATTAGTGTCAATTTAAAATGGTCAATAATAGTAAGAAACACAATATTAATATATTGTTAAATAACTTTATACGTAATATTTTTTTTACAAAATCTATTATTCATGAGTCAAATTTAATATATAAATATAAATATGAATGATAATAGAAATAATGTAAGGAATCTAAGTTTTAGATGAATGCCAATATGTTCTTTTTGATATAATCCTTAAACACTACAAGAATAAAAACTAAACATTTGTAATAAATAGTTTAGTCAATTTTGTCTCTTTCCTCTTGTATTTGAAAATAATCAAATTATACTACTTTGTTACTATTCTAATTCATGATTAATTTTTATCATTAAAATGATTAGTAATTGAGCCGAGAGGCTTATTCTACAACCCAATATGAGGGGATGTGTAAGTTTGTATGTCCATTTGTGCCCTTTAAAATAAAAATTATGTTTCTAAATAGAAAAATAACATTGGCTATAATTAAAAAAAAAATGAATATGTTGTAAAGTAATTAAGAAGTTAAAAAAATGTGTTGAATCAGATGTTTAAATCTTATACTTTTCAAAAATATTTGAGCTAGAGATTCAAATAAACTATTTGAAGATCTATGTTAACTAATTTATGTTGATATCAAACTTCATATATATTTATAATATAGGGAAAAAAAAGCAAGTTTTTATGGTTAAATTTTTATTTGATCTTATATCAAAAATACAATTTCAACAATGAAAAATAACACATTGTATTATGCACTCAAAAAATGTTTGCACTTGAAAAAATTTGACCCCTCTCGGCTCATGTTACATCCTACTTAAGATGGATCTATGTTGATATATATTGGACACATTATTATGATCATTTGTCATTAAATAACTTTATACTTAATATATATCTTGCATATTAATCTATTATTCATTAAGTAAGCCTCAATCAACTTAGTTTTTAACACAAAAGTACAAATAATAAATTAATCTACTATAATTCAACATTTAATTTAATCGTAAAAAAATATTTGGTCCTGTTAACTCTAAAATGGTTCAAACTTCCTACAATAGTATGTAATGATGATGGTGCTAATGATGATTATCATCCACTAAGACCAAATATGGTATATAAGAAGCCAAAAATATATTACGCAACATTCTTTATAATTTTATTGTTATGCTCAAAAAGAATTAAAAGAAGTGTTTCAAGATCATCATAATTTTGTTTAATTAAATGATCAAGAAGGTTGGTAGTGTCACACATATTTTGAAATTTAAATCCAATATAAGTATAAATTGGATGATCTAAGAGAGTGTTTTCATGTTTGACCATATTACTAATGTTGCAAAGGTGATAGACTTTTAAATTGTGCCAACCATGTCTTAGTAATAATTGTAACTTAACACATACATGATATTTACTATATCAGATTATAATTAAATGGGTTAATAATAGTAACATACACAACATTCTTATCATAAAATAACCTTAACAAACTAAGCTTTTAATACAAACCATAAAAAATATTAAAATAAATAATATAAGGAATCCCAGATTAAGATGTGAAAGATTTGTTTTTGGAATTTTATATAAATTTGTTTTATATAATTTATCATGAGAATTTTTTCACAAAAATTGTGCATATCCACATTAAAATTAGTGAACTAAATGATTTTCTAATTCCTCATTTTGAAAAAACTTAATCTAGTTAAAGTTCTAAATCCTAGATCCACTAACTACTTCCAAATTTAATGAAATATGTGTTTAATACTTATAACAAACATTAATCAACATACCCACACGCCCAACATACAAAACTGCATGATGATCAACTCTTACCCTTAGGTCTAGTGCTGCAACCTCGCTTTGATAATATGCATCTCTTATTCTATCTTAACCAACACATTAGCATCATGATGACACAAATGCATACAATGACCTCATGCACGAAATATTCACTATGAAAATGCATGCATAACAACATATAGACACTGACATGCATAACAAATGCATATACAACTGACATGCATTCATGAAAAATGTATCCAACAACAACATCATCAACTTCTACATGCCAACATAACTGTAACAACGACCACTACCATGCATACATAACAAGCACATATACAACCTACATGCATGCAAAACGAACATATTCTGCCCATCAAGTCCAAGTGTTGAATCATGCGCTGATACCAATCTGTAACACCCTCCTCCCACATTTACCCAAACTAATTGGTCCATCAGGTTAAACATGTGACAAAGAGTTACTATGATATGATTCAATTCCCCATGTACATTTAACGAAGTGAAACAGACAAGACAAGACCAATCGGATCTTCCTCAGAAGCTACAAAACCTTCAGGAGCCAACCAACCCCTCCAGGTGTCCAACCCCTGCGAAAACTTGATGTTATGCTGAACTAGACCCTCGTTCGTTCCTATGACAAGCCTTCCATGCGACTAAGACCCTCCAGTCACTCCCACAACAAGGCATCCATGCGATTGCAACCTTTTTCAGGTAGTTCAGTGCCAATGACCCCGATTTCTAAGCCACTTTTTCAGGGCTAGGACTCAGGCCTCTACTCAGAGCTTCATGAAACTTCTAGAAATGGTAAATAACAATGAAATAAGAATACTAATGCAAACACTTGAACATGGACTTGACTTTGACCCCTACCATCCATGATAGGCATTCCGTCAAGCATATCATAAACATGTAATGTACAGGTCATAAATACACATTTGAACAAAGGGGTCTCATATTTATCTGAGAATCGTCAAGAGGATCGATGCCTCCTCATAATAGATGCAAGGTCATCTATTAGGTCATGCATTCATTAACATTTCATCTACTAATCGAAGCATGATGAGATCCATAACTCAAGTTTGTCATAAAACATGCTTATGACCAACAAATAACTAGAGAACTGTCAATGATGAAACCACCATTAAATCCACATAATGACAAGCATATTTACTCATGAAATACAAAAGGAAAAGGAGATATTATTAACATATGCAAATCCAACCAAGTTAGGGACTTCCATGTACTACCTGACCATAGATTGGGCTGAACCAAATCTCTCTGTTAACCAATCACCCCCACGCCATATTCCAAACATGAATGTGGGATCTCATGGAATAAACTAAAAACACCAAACCAGGGCTTCCAGAGGCCAGACCACCTCAACCAATGATTCCACCTCATGGTCAAACATCACTAACCATCACCAGATCAGTCTCTACCTAGGTTGTCCAGGGCTCCAGAGTGTTTGTTACAAGGCTTCTAGGACTAGTAACTCAACCCACAACTGTCATCGAGCTCCAGAGAATTTTTCCAACCAAGGCTTCCAAGACAAGTAAATCAACCCACCAAGGGATCCAGAGTGTTTTTCCAACCAAGGCTTCCAGGACTAGTAACTCAACCCAAGTTGTTAATGGGATTCTAGAGTGTTTGTTCAACCAAGGCTCTAGGAACTAATAACTCAACCCACAACCTTAAGGAACATGAAAACCAACCAGAAAACAAAAAGAAAATATCCACAACAACATGGTGGCTATCTAGGAAATGGAAAGATTAGGAAACACCACTGTCAATCCAGGCAATCCTCCATGCCAATGACAAATCACAACCAAACAACCACATGCATGTTCCAAGCATGCCAAAACTAACATGGAAATCATACATGCAACTAAGTACCTACAAAGAAAACCCGTTGTAGCCATTCATCCCACTGTACCCTTGCGCTTTTTTGCTTTTCCTTTTCCTTCTTACTCCAAATTCGAAATATGCCACAATGTGCCAAGAGTGCTCCAAGAAAACTCTAAGTGTGCAAGAGTGTGAGAGGGAGAATAGAGAAGAGAGCTACAAGCTAAACTTGACAAAATCCATGAAGTGATCCTTAGAAGCCTTTTATCATCGAAGCCTCTAATTTCTTCATTTTCCTTCATTTTTCCTTCAATTTCCCTCTCATGCATACATGTGACCTTTCACCTTATTTTTCTCCAATTTTCCTTTATTTTCATAAATAAATGTCAATTAATGTCTCATGCCTTTCCAAATTTTTTTCCATTGACTTTGTCAATTTCCTTTAGCCATAATAAACCAAATGAACACCCATTAGGATGTTTTGCCCAACATTCAACTTGGAATGTGTCCCATGACCTTGGTCTTATTTATTTTTTTACAAAGAAAATTAGTCAGAGTTGTTACACTTTTGAATTGTGTTACAATGAGGCTCAAAAGCCTTATTATTATTGAGAAAAAAATGGAAAACTCTAAACATCCAAAAACCTAACCCTAGGAGATGAAGTGCCAAAAATATGTGGGCCCCATTGGGGTTAGTTAGTACATCAACTTCTCGGGGTCATAACTTTGGCATACGATCTTTGTTTGACACATACGAGACCTCATTTGAAAGATCTATCCAAGGAAAACAACTTTCAACTACAAAACCTGTTGCAACTTTTGGTCTACCCATTTTCCAAAAAAAAACCGTTTAGGGACTCAAAACAACACGGAAAGTTTAGGACTCGAAAAAACTGCCAAAAATAGTAAACTATGCTACAATTAAGGAAACTGAAAGAAACATTGTTGGGGGTCCAAGTGGAATAGGAGGGTGGCCACCAATATACACCTGGATCATAAGGGATTCTTTCACATTTTCCACTCTAACAACATAAAGATGGATGAAAATAATACAATGATCGAATCTGAATCACACCTCCCCATTTTAAGAGACTTTTGATCCCCAAAATATTTTACTAAATGAGGTGAGGAAATGTTTCCTCCACCTTCTCTTAGGTTTACCATTTAACTTTCCGTGGAAGCTTTCCTTTCAACCCAATTTACCAAAGGTCATGTTGCCCATGTCTTGTAGTTCTAGACCTATTCTATGAAACAATATCCTTTGTTAACTCTATCTAAGCATATGGTGCCAAATCCTCTATATAAGGTAGGACTTATTCCTCTTCTTGACCTAACTTGGAAAGCTCATAGAGTTTCAAATTCTCTACATTCACCACTAAGTAAATGTGCATGTATTGGGGTATATTGAGTCTATAGGCATTATCTCCCACCTTTTCTAGTATCTCAAAGGGACAATATCACAGAGCCTTGATTTTCTTACCATAACCTTATAGCCGCTCCTTGTTCAACTATAACCATACTCAATATCCCACTTTGAATGACCTCTCTATTATGTGTTGATCATATATGGCCTTGTATTTATCCCATGACTTCTACAATGTATCTTGTATCTACATATGGATTTTCCTTCTCTTATCAACAAATATGTCTACCCTAAGGAATCCCCTATAAGGTCCTCCCTCACTCCTCCTTGTTGTCCATATGAAACATCCAAAGGTGAAGGTGGAAAATATCCAAAACAAGTTTCAAATGGGGGTTGACCAGTAGAAGTGTGGATTGATATGTTATAAGAAAGTTTTATATATACCATATTTTAATCCCAAATCTTTAGATGCTTTTTATTATAACCCCTCAAAAGCTACACCAAAGTCCCATTGACTACTTTTGTTTCCCCACATATTTGTGGATGGAATTTTATAGACCCTAGCAATTTTGTGTCCATCTTCTCCCACAATGTAGTCCAAAATACACTAATATGTATTGTGTCCCTATCTAAAATGTTGCTCATTAGTATCCCAAAATGCACCCAGAGCTGTCCAAAAAACAAGTTCACTACTTCTTACCCAATGATGGTGTTTTTACAGGCATTAGAACACACATCTTGTTGAATCTATCAATTACCTGTTACACAAAAAATTGCCACCATGACTTTCTACAGTTTGTGTGAGTCCATCAATACTCATACATACCTCCTTTGCAAGTCTTAAACCTCAGCTCTTCATGTCAAGCCTTGAAAATGGGAGCAAGACCTTAAAAATATCTCAAATCCTGGTTTCGCACTTTCTCCTAGCATTGTGTGCGGTGCCGCACCTAATGGTCATGTTTCCTGCGAACCTGACCGCTTTGTATATTGAGTGATGGGTGCGAACCCATGTAAAAATTAAAAAGGCGTGAGTTCATTCTTAAAAACTTATCTTGGGTCACTTCTAGACACTTCTAGAAGGAATATTATGCTGGCAAGTCCGCTCCACCTTGGTTCATCCATTCCATAACTAAGGGAGCTAACTCCATGATATGAGGTGCTTATCCCATTGAAGGAGGAACTTATCCCTTCAATGGTGGACCTGCAACTTCCTCCATTTGCACTATAAATTCATGCATTGGGTTGGTTGTAGAGGAGTTTGAAAGCTGAAGATTCTTGAGGGTAAATGCTGCTGAAATCTAGGCTTCCTTTTTGAGCTTTTGAGAGGAGAGATCACATACCTTTCATGTCATTTGGGAAGTGAGTGAGGCTTGTCAAAGTAGAGGAGACTCCTGCTGGACCCTGGAAAGAACTTGTGCAACATCAAGGCAAAGGTTGTAAGGTTCTTTTATTCATAAAGTTAATACAATCAAGTTTGTTTTCTCAATGATGAACTGTCTCTAATGGTTTATTTTATGAGCTCCTTGATCTTCATAATGAACATGTTTTGTTATACGCAGGTATGCTTTGATGTGTTCTTGTTTGTGTATGCAGGTTATTAAAAGGGAACTGCTTGAAGCTATTGGAGTAAAACTGCCTCAAACAAGCGTTGGACCGAGGTAGGGTCTATTACACCTCTTGGTATTCATTAATGAATTGAAACATGTTTAGAGAAAAGTAGATTTGCTTGTGCTCTTTGTTGCTAGATATCATTCGATACTAGGGAGATCGGTCTTGTCTGCAAGAATGATTTATCTGGCCAACAAATTGGCGACTCCACTGGGGACTGGTTTGGTTTGGTTTTTGATTTGTCTTTGCTTTGAATTGAGAAACTTAAGTTTTGGTTTCTGATTTTGCCTTGATGTGTGTGAGTTTGGGTACTGGTTAGATCCTGGTTAGATTTTTAGTTTTTGAAATTTTGGAAGAGGACCACACCCTCTGAGTTAGTTACAGTGTGGACCTCTCTACACTGTTACAGTGTAACACAGAGCAGATCCACACCTGGTTCTACTAGGTGCCTGCGAACCCTGTCAAAAGTTTGAAAAACCTAAGATCCATCTACCCAGTTAGGTTTAGTTTTTGTCCATAGCTGTTAGTATATGCCCAGACCTGCACTTGTCTTAACAAAAGTTCCTTGTGAGTTATTTTTCATTGGCGTTCTCGTTTGAAGTGATTTTCTAAGACGTTTTTTCCTTTGGATTGGTTTTTGCTTGGTCTTTGTAGTAGCTCAGAGATCTGAAGCCTTAGAGCCTTAGATCACCCTGGTCTCTCTGGTCTTCTTGATAAGTTTGACTAGCTTATGAAATCTATCCGTGAAGAGATCTAGATTCCATTTGTCTCTTTTACAAAACTTTGATTAAACTTGATTAAAAGTTTCGAATTTCATTTTTTCTATTAAAACATAATTCGATATTTTTGATTAGTTTGTTGAGCTGAAAAAAATTATCCTTAGTTAGCTGAAAGACTAAGTTGAGCATCCTCAAAAACATTTCAAGTTTCTTTTCAATCCATTTTTCATTTAGATCTCAAGATTAAATCATAGTTTTGAGTTTTTAATAGAAATTATAGAAGCTTGTCGAAAATTTTGTTTTCCATAGTTTTTTAGAGTTCTTCTAGAAATCTTAAAATCCCTCTTAAAAGAATTGCTTATTCTTGTAGTTGTTGATTGTGGAAAAGCAAAGGGATTTTCTATGAGCGTGATTAGTAGTCTTGTTTTTAAGTTTTTTGAAAAAGACTAAAGTTTCCTTTCAGTTGTATGTTAAGAGAAAGATTTGATTTTCAAAGCATTGCATTTTCAACTCTTCCTTAGCTAGAAATTCATTGAAAAGGAAAAGGAATTGTTATCATCTTAGGTGCATTTTTAGTGTTTTGGAGTCAGTTTCTTCACACCATAAATTCATTCTCCACACCCATTGGACTTAAGGAACAAGCAATAAAAATTAAACGCTTAATAAAATTCAATCTAGGCAAGTCTTTTATTTTCTAGGCTCTTTTCACCAACCATATAGGCTAGTATTCTTGGAGTAGGGAGTAATTAACTCTCCAAGATAGTTTAAAACAAACCAAGTAGTCAATCTTGCGGTAGGGAGAAATTCCAATTGTTACATCTATGCTCTGGGAAAGCTCCTCTTAAAGGAGAAGCACGAGATCATATCCGAACCAGTGTGGGAATCAATCCTTCCTCATTGGGAACAATAGAAGATATTCACGTATTAAAAATGGTAAACCCTGGATTGACCATTGTCGAGGAGCCTGGGGTCACTTATTGGTAAACCTTGGATTATGTCAAGGAGCCTTCAAGGGGATTGAACTTGTTACTCTGCCCTTGCATGCATATCGGATCGTAGACTGTTCCCCCAGGTATATTTGTTTCTGTTGGTGACCTTAGTGACCATAATCTTTAGGGTTCTTTCCTAGGTGACGGTGGCAGGAAGATCCCACTGTACCTAGAGAAGACGTCGACTAGACTCACTTGGACTCTCTGGTGGGTTATCTTCACTCGAGACGGTTATAGTGGAGAAACTTGTGCCAGTTTGTTTCATTAAGCAGGTTGTCAGGGTAATTGTTCCAACCACCATTTCTGTATTGAATTCTGCAATGTTGGATTTCATCACCAACTAGTGTTTTCGATCCAGAAAGATATTGTTTGTGTGTGGATTGATCTCCTAGATTTATTTGGCGTGTGCTTCAAATTGTTTGGTTCTTTAGAGACTTTAGGTGTTTTTCTTGAGATTTTCTTTGTTTTCTTGTGAAGTAATTAAATAATTAATCATGGCTGAATTACCGAGACAATCCCGTCGACTACGGGGGCAGCATCCCGAATTTACACCAAGTCAACTGGAAGGGCTACGAGCCCTTGTCACACCTAGTGAAAGTAGGGTTGGGTCATCGGAGGTCAGAGAGTCTTCGTTGATTATACATCCTGATCATCTAGTGTAAGCAACAGAACATATTTCTGAACTGATTTCATTTTCTGAGGTTACTGGTAGTATCACTCCTACTAGCTCATTAGTCGAAGAACCTGAAACTGAAATTGCTGCTACTCCATCTTCAGGATTTGCTTCTCCTGTTTCTAGTGGTCCTAGTTCACCCAAATTAGAAAATATCATTACCGAGAATCTTCCTTCTGGACTCATTTCCATTGAAGAAATTATAAGTTTGAGTCTGAACGAAGGTATAAGCATCCCTGAAAATCAAACGACTATTGAACTTAGGGAGTGTGAATCTATTTTCTACAGTACCATTAGAGGTGACGCTTGGTATATTTTGTTGACCAATTTCTTAGAAAATCCAAGTCTCGCGTCTTCAACACCTCGATTTCCTTTCCATCCAACACCTAGAGGTTATTATCCTCCTTTGAATATGTTGAGACAGTCATCCTTGTTTACTCAGATGCCAGAAACTCTTTTACATGGCATTCCTTCTGTTCCTCCTGGGTATTAGTCTTTATCTGGTATGTTTTCAGGAGCTTCTCCTCAACCCATCGACTATGCAGTATCTCCTGGTCATAACAGAACTAAATCGTTAAGTGTCGAAGAGATTCTTATGATCTCTGGTACTACTCCTAATCCACAACCTCAAGGTAGTTCAATACCATCTGGGGGTTAGCCGCAAGGTACTCAAATACCGCCTGGGGGGCAACCTCAAGGTAGTCCATTACCACCTGGGGGACAACCTCAAGGAAAGTATGTCCCTCCAGGACAGTATTTTCCTCAAGGTAAACCCCAGTATCAATATGTACCTCAAGGTCAACCCCAGTATCAGTATGTGCCTCAAGGTCAGTACCAACCCCAAGTTCAGTACCAATAGCAAGGTCAGTACCAACCTCAAGATCAGTACCAACCTCAAGGTCAATATCAACCTCAAGGTTTTCAACCACCTTCAAGTCAATCATTTGATCAAGGACCCAGAAATGTACCATATAATTATCAATCTTACACTCAACCTGGTTTTGGTCCTCGATATACTCAACTTGTTATGGGTCCATACCTCGGAGTGAACGTGGCGTGGGATCAATAGACTCTGCAACCCAGTGTGCAGTTGTCATCTCAATCTGGACAGTCTTTTGTTTCTAGTTCACCCCAGCAACCTGTCCAGCCTACTACTCAAATTGTTACAACTGGGGTAGCTCATCACTCTGGGCCTAGTTCGCCTCAAACTCCATCCTAAACGTCTGCTGCAACTGTTGCGGCTTCTATTCAATCCACTCCACCCATTTCTAGAGTATCAGGGGCTCCAGTTTCTACTACTCTTGTTTCAACTCCTCAGGCCTCTTTACCCCAGTCTGGACCTACAATCCAGACTCTGGTTTCCATGCCTGTAGGAGAACCTGGGCCTAGTACGGTTGTCACAAGTCAAACCCAATTTACTTATCAACCGTACCAGGGGTAGTACCAATTCGGGCCTATTGTGTAGAACCCGGCTTATCAGTATCAACCGTACCCTGGGTGTAGGTATCAACAACCTCAGTAACCCCAGTATGGTCTGGTTAATCCTGGTTTTCCAGGAGGATATAATATCCCAAATGCGAATCCGATACCTAGTTATCTTGGATATCCTCCTCCTGGGGCTGGTCTTATGACCCCAAGTTTTTGGGATCCGAACTGTCAGTTACCGTTTATAGCAACTTTGGGTTTTCCTGACTTGTCGTGCCTTACGAATGATCCCATTAATTATCTTCCGTTTTGGCCGCCAATGCCGAATAAGTTGCCCAGTGATATGCCAAAGTTTGAGGGGAAGTCAGGAGAAGATCCGTCTAATCATGTGATGACTTACCATCTCTGGTGTGCATCGAATTCCATTATAGA
The DNA here is from genome assembly GCA_000404065.3 of Pinus taeda. Lineage (NCBI taxonomy): Eukaryota > Viridiplantae > Streptophyta > Pinopsida > Pinales > Pinaceae > Pinus > Pinus taeda. The sequence continues at coordinate 15,276 of APFE030453580.1, read as the reverse complement.
TTATTCAATTTGTCTTCGTCTTTTTCAACACACTTTGATTGGCCTTGTAGCCAAGTGGTACATTGAGTTGCCACGAGGTTCTTTTTACAATTTTAGTCAGTTAGCCACTTCCTTCCTTACTCATTTTCAGCTGCCAATCCGATATGACAATGGCACGGAATTATTAACTTCATTAAAGCAGTCGATGTCCACATATATTTCAGATCATATTCATGAATGGCAACGTCGATGTCGTTTAGTGAAAGTTTTTATCCCGGACCAAATTTTGGCAGAATGGTTTGTAAAATCATTATTACCCAAAATAACTGAAGATGTAGCTAAGGTAGGGGTAGTTACAGAAGAGCAAGTAATTGCTCAAGCTCAGTACCAGTCAGGTACGTTACATGAGAAAATCTCGCACCTTCCGAAACAAAATCAAATAGTTGCACCTCCCTCAGGATCTCATGCCGCTAATGGTATGATTGGTACTGTTAATACTAAGAGTAAGAAGAAATCCTCCAAGAATTCTTCTCCTATTATAACTTTACCAGATTCCCCTAAGGGAGAGTCTTCACCTGAAATTTCTGCCGATGTTCATGTCGTAGAATCATCTACGACCAAATCAAAATCTAATGGCAAGAAGAAAGGTAAGAAGAATAATAAGCAGAACTCAAAGGAGAAATCCGGTAAGCCTGAATCTACTGACGAGAAACGAAAACCTCGATATCCTTGTCTCATCTGCGATTAGGATCACTTTACAAGGGATTGTTTGTATCGTGCTGAGGTTGCGAAAATCGTCAAAGGTTCGCAAACACTTGCTGTTTTGAAGGATCCTTTTCCAAGTCAAGACAGTAAAATGATAGGTTCTTCCTCTAGTGCCTCGGAAGAGCCCATAATGATGATGTCACATGTAAGGATTGCGACACGATTGCAAGATTACGGGAGTAAGAGTCCTTTTGGTGGTAAGGAAGCCAAATCTTCTAATTCCAATCCATCAACCTCAGCTCCATCTGGTTCCGATCCGCTACATATCGAGAAACCAAATCTCGACTTAGTAATCAAACCACCCGCTAAGGGTATACTTCGAAAGTCAGCTTTCAATCCACATGCGAGAGCTGCTCAGAACCATAACATTGTTGAAGACTTAGCTGTTTCACCTTCAGCAATGTTGACTTTGGAAGTGCTGCAATCTTGTCCAACACAGCGTAAAATGCTACTGTCGGCTATAGGAGCTGTTGATCTTCAGGACTCAAACCTCATAGTCTTCGATTTAGAAAATAGTACACCTCATCTTCCTCATCAAATGGATTTCCAGATTCCAGTGTTAGTAAAAAACAGAGCTTGTTTTAGGACTGTGATTGATGAGGGAGCTTCCACGTGTATTATGTTGATACAGTGTTGGAAAACCCTTGGTTCTCCTACGCTTAATCAATCCCCGACAATACTAAAGGCCTTTGATGGCTGAGGGTTTCATCCTTATGGCATTCTACAGGACTTTCCTATAGGAGTTAAAGGAAAAACTGTTAATCTAGATGTGGAGGTGGTTGATGCCCCTCTAGATTACAACCTTATTTTGGGTCGTAGCTGGTCTTACGCCATGACTGTTGTTGTTTCATCAATATTTCGGCTTATTCGCTTAAGATATATATATATATATATATATATATATAGCTTAATGTTATGAACCTTTTACCTTGTGTTATAGTTGTAATTTTGTTTGACATTGCTCTATGTAACATCCATGGTAAAAATTCCATGTAATAAAAGTTAATAAAGGCAAAAATAATAACACCGGTTGATGGGACACTTATTCCAAATTGAATGTTGGGCAAGACATTGTAGTGTGGGTGTTCATCAATTTATTATGGCTAAGGAAATTGGAAAAGGAAATGGATAAGGCTTTGGAAAGGAAAAATGGGCACATATATTTATGAAAATAATGGAAATTAGGAGAAAAGGGAGGTGAAAGGTCACAGGTTTCATGTGAGGAGGAAAATGAAGAAAATAGAGGCCTCATTAATAAAAAGGATTCTAAGGATTAGTTGGTAACTTCTTGTCAGTTCTGTTTTCGAGCTCTCTCATTATTCTATCTCTCTCTCTCTCTCTCTCTCATACTCTTGGACACTTTGAGTTTTCTTGGAGAATTTTGGCATTGGATTAGAAAGGAAAAGAAGGCAAGAGGAAGCAAAGATCAAGAAGGGAAGGGCAAGATCAAGAAGTTACAACAACATTCTTTGTAGTTATCGATTTGCATGTGTATTTTCCTTTCTAGATTCTGCATGCGTGCTATTGCGTGTGGTTCTTTGTTGTTATGGCATGGGTTTTTCTAGGTGTAACATTGTTCTCAACCTAGCCTTGCCATTTCTGGATAGCCATGGTGTGATGGGTTTCTCATGTTCTGGTTGGGATGGATTGCTAGATGGATTTGAAACTAAGTGAGGTTGATCTCTGAATGATAGAGCACATGGCCTAGTGGTCCCTAAACTAAACTATGGATCACGATAAAGCCACTAGCATAGTGACCCTTAAGCCAGACTATGGGTTACAGTAAAGCCATGATTGTGTTGCCTTGGTGGGCCTAGGAATCCTTGTTGGTGAATGGTAGGATATACGGTAAATTCAAGAGGTGGTTTTCTCTTCGTTGGGCCTAGTAATCTCGAGTTTGGGATATGCAATAAATCCTGGAGAGTGGGTCTTCATTCAGGGCCTATTGATCTGGTTTTGGATTGTTGTAAAGCCCGAGAGACTAGGAGACTAGGAGACAGGAAAATTCCTCACAGTGTAGGTGGAGAAATATGATGGAATCCATGCTTGTTTTGCCTAGTGATCGGGTATATATCATGGTAAAGCATGTTATGAAATGTTTATTGTGTTGGCCTGGTGATCCAGGATGGATTATGCTAAAGCCTAGCTTCTATTGATGAGGGAGAGGTGGTTTAGCCACATGATGCTCTGGTTGGTTCTTTTGGTTTGAGTCCCACATTCATGCTTGGAATATGGCTCAAGGGTGAATGGATGAAGAGAGATTTGGCTCAGCCATTCTATGGGTGGGTGGAACGTGGTAGTCCCATCTCGGGTTTGGATTTTGCATCATTAATGAAAGGTATTTCTATGAGTATTATATTGATTTATATGTGGATCATATGGTTGTGATTTCATTGGTATTTTGTTGCTATTATGTTGGTTATATATGTGTTTTATGATAGTGGATATGTATGGCTCTCATCATGTTTTTACTTGTAAATGAATGGACAATGTATCTATGGCCTAATAGATGATAATGCATCAAATGGTATAACGGAACACTAGTTCTTAGCGATTTTCAGATAAGTATGAGATCACTATGCTCAATTATGTTGTTTACACTTGTAGATTACATATTTATGATATGTTTTTTGAAATTCCTGTTATGGCTAGTACGTGTTTGGTTAAGGGCTTGTTCAAGTACTTGATTTAACATCATTGTTTCCCTGTTACTTTATTTTTTTGAAGATGTCATTAAATTCTAGGCAATGACCTAGGATCAGATCCTGGAAAAGTGGCTTAAATCTTCGGGACGCTGGCATAGAACTAGACAAAATAGTCCCTGGACGTTGGCATGCCTATAGAATGAGAGCGTCCAGAGCCTCCTAGACGCTGGCAGGCCTATTTCATGATATTTTCCAGAGGTCAAGTGATCAAAAACTTCAGTGGGACCTAGGGGCAAGATTCCTGAAGTGTTGGGATGGTTCTCAGGGGTCCTATAGCTGATGTGGAAGGTTAGTATGTTGTTTTTTCGTCGATTCCATTTCCTTAAGGTCACATAGGAGGTTGAATCTAATCATTGTAGCCTCTCATCGCATGTTTACCCCGATTGGCTAGTTACTTGGGTAGATGTGGGAGGAAGGTGTTACACTCTACTTGTATTATCAACAAGTAGTCATTGATGTGGGACTTATTGGTGTTGTGGCATGGTTTTTATAGCACTCAAGGTTTCGTTTACAAATGTGGAGCTTTATTATCATGCCACGGTGGAATCTATTTCAAGCATACATGTGATTTAACTTCAATATATGTGTAACCCTAGTCTTAAATGCTACGGTTTGGTTCTCCTTAATCAATGGTTGAGGTGTTTAGGGTTATTCAATGTTTGTAATGAATACCCATTTGTCACTTTCATAGTTCATTAATTTCTTTTGTTTTTGGACAAAGCTCTGCTAGCTCTGTGACTAGTTTTACTTTAACTCTTTTCTATTTACCCATCATTTTTCTATCAGAGGGGTCTAGGTTTTTATTTACCTCATTCGGTCATTCAATATTCTAGAAAATTGTTTGTCAAGTTGCCTCCATGCACTAGTACTTCAACTGGAGGTGTTTTTTTTTTCATTTTTTAGAGTTTTTATTTAACTTAACTAATGTTACTCCTTGCCTTTCAAGTAATTTCCTTTTATGTTACCAATTTAACAATTTTGGTTTCTTTTCATCTTTAGGTTTCATTTCTTAGCATGGTGATCCTTTTTGGCAATGGTTTCCTTCAGAATTTTATTGTCATTGCTTAAATGTTTCAAGTGTTTTGGTAGCAGCACTACACTTACAATGTTTTCAAGTTCGCTCAGGTATCAATTCAAACCCCTTCCTTAATTTTTAAAATGATTTTCCTTTTCAACATACTTGTTTATTAAAATCTAAACATTAATTGTTCAATGCAGGACCATAGGATTCCTCTCACTATTTCATTGTATGGTGTTGGGGTTTTCTTCTATGGTGACATTGTTTGGCCAAGTTCCAATTCCTGAAAATCTTTTTTTTCTTGCACAAGTAATATATGTATATGTGTGTGTGTGTGTGTGTGTATTCATACATAATTCATTCATTCCTCTTTGATTCCTACATAAGGTTCTTACAGGATTTTAAAACCTAACGTATTTTTAATTTGTTTGTTCAAAGGGTTTATAACCTTATAAATTTACTCGTAAATGTAAAGTCACAATTTTAGTCATATATAATTACTTGTGTTGTAGGGTTATTGTAGAGTGTAATATTTATGTAAATATTTTTAAGATCAATGTCCTTGAATCTCTTTAATTACTTCACTTAGTAATTTATATTATTGTTACTTTATTAAAATTTAATGAAACCTATTTTGGTGTGTATTCACAGGTAATTACAGTCTCAGGATACGTTGAAATTTTTCCTTCGAGATTATAACTTGAAGCCTTCCTGCTACTCATGAGAAATTTGACTTCTTCTTTCCAAGTCAGACGATCCTGAAACCTCTGGTTACTTATCTTCTTGTGCATAAATGTGTGTTTGAGGACAAGATGCCAAGGTTTTTATCATTTATATTGAATTACTAGAGTGTTTTCTTATTTCTACTTCCTATTAGGAAGTTTGTATTTCGAAGGCTTTCATGGCATGTATTCGATTAACGAAACTTTTGTCCCAAAATATTGAACATTTGTAATTTTTATTTACTATTACTATGGTCGTCTTTGGACATTAATATGATTCTAAAAGTGAAATCATTTCTCAATGAACACGTGATATGTTAATTTAATAAATGTATCTATTTTTTCAAACATTCTTTGCTTCTGTCATTATAATGTATATGTTAACACAAAAAAATTGTACACACATTTGTACAATCCAAGTAACATCCAAAGTTGTCCAAGAAAATGTGCAGGTGAAGACTTTCCAGCTGAAAACATCATGAAGTATAAAAAAAAAAATCTCCAAAGGTATCAAGTATAAATTTACCTACACAGCCAGTCCAAAGGCAAAAATTAGCAACTGCGGTACTTTTACTTTGATATCCATGCGGTCAAGAGAAAGTTCGACTCAACAGTCTAGGACCAATTCACACACTTGGAAGATTGGATTCCCTAACATGTACTAGTCAAGGACAGTTGATTTTGAGTCAACTTGGAGATATGAAACCCCCAAGGGATCCTCTTGTCCTACATAAGTCATTTTCTCATTAATGGACCAAGAGGGGGAAGAGGAATTCAAAATTCTATATAAAAAGGCCATTGGAAGACAAAAAACAAGGCAATATTATGCTAGAAAAATTGCTCCTAATCAACCCTATATTCCATTGTTAGGGAAGAAGTAGAGGATTTTTATGCTAGAAAAGTGCTCCTTAACAATCCAACATTCTAGTGGAAGAGGATTTCATCATTGAGAGAGTCCTCATATGATGGGTCCAGCCCACCCTTGTCACACTACCCAAAGTTAATAATGCGAAAATGAATGAAATTAATGATGGCAACTGGATTACATATAATGTTGGTTCATCTGACAATTGATTGTAATGATTTTAAAATGGATTTTGGGTCCGCACTTATGATTGGTACTTGCGCTAACAGTTGATCGAAAAGTGTCCACCCCATGGGATTTTCAACCCCGCCTTGGTATGGGCGATTCAAACCCTAACTTTGGTCATTTTGCATGTGCGTTTTCTTGAATCTTGAGAGCTCTACATTATGGTTATGCTACGGCTGTCTCTGTGTAAATTTTGTTGTTACTGTGCTCTGGCTCGGCTCTTGACCTGAGAAAACTCATCAGCTCCTCCGTCTGGTATGAACCTCTGTTTGGACCTGTTAATTCCGTTCACGTTGCTCTGTCTGCACTTATTCTTGCTGTCAGTTATGAAACTTTAGTTTGCTGGTTAGACTTTGAGATTTCTCTGTGTACGATGTCAATGTCGGTTGTTTGTTGGGTTGCACGACTCCTTTTGGTCTTGAATCCTTCTATGCGACTGTTGTTGAGTCTCTAGTTATATTTCTTGGTTTCGAATAGCATGTGGTCGCAGGGTCTCGGCTTCAGCTTCTCCAGCAATGCAAAGGTATGGTTTATGTTCTATGCTATCAATCTTTTCCTCTCTTCACACAGTTAAACTAATACACTTGCTCCTTCGTGAGTAGGGTGACCCTAAATGACTGCAATGACTGCGGCCTGTCTCTGCAAGGTAAACTTGAACCCTGGTTTCGTTCTTTCCTTTGGTCTTTACTTACTTTGCCACATAATACTTATGAACTTCGGTTAATGTTTGTCGTTGCAGGTGTAATGTCCTGGAGGGTTTCGGACTTCGACTCATCGAGGCTCCGGCTAGACCCGGGTAGGGTCGTTCCCTATTTTTCTTGTCAGTTGTATTCTGCTATCGTAAGCTAGGGTTATTGTAATTTTTGGTTCAATGATTTCTGGAGCCGTCAACTGTATGTAGTCATACACTGTTGGCTTGCACAGTTGCTCTGGTGGGTAGTTTCTGTAGGTTTTGCTTTAGGGTTTCTAGGTCTGCATGCTATGATATCCTCGAACTTTGTAAAGTGTTATAATATGGACTATATAAATATTTGAATGAGGTTTTGGAACTGTATACGATTGAACAAAGATTTATCGTTCTTATTTTATAAATGAAACAAATGGGTTTACTCTTCAGGCATACATGGATAATTTTCTTGGTTTGTTGTTCAGAAATGCTTGTGCCTTATATGTATTTTGATGCTCGAATTATACAAACTCGTCTAGGATTCCTCTGCGTTTGTATACTTGTTAGGTTAAGGGTTTGTATGCCCTTGCTTCTACAACATGTTCTTGAGTTATGTCTACAAATTCGTTTAGGTTCGTAGGTCTGCTTGAATCAATGCAATTCGAAACATATATTTGTGTACACGTTTTTGTAGAACAAAACAGAGATTAGACTTTTACTGTTTCTGGAAATTGAATAGAATGACAGGTAGATAAACAGTTACAGGATGCTGGAAAAAAATGTTTGTGTGCTTGGAGATTTTTTATTAGCTTTCTCACTCTCTCTCTTTTCAAAAGTCAAACCCTTACAATTGTGTTTTGTTCCTTTTTTAAAATGATTATATGGAACTGTTTTCTTCCAACTGCTATTGGTTACATTCTGTTGGTTACACATTTTTAGTTCCAAGAACTGTTATTGTCCTACGTTATTGACATGAAAATCAAACTAATTACTTGCAACAATTTACCTAATTAATCCTCTACCTTCCTACGTACTGTTCTTTATTAAATTAAACAACATAAACAAAAAAAACAACTACATTGTTCACTCAAAAAATTCCTCTTCTGTCCTCTTCAGAGACCAAATAGCCTTTCCTTTTGTCTTGACCCATCAATTAGATGCTCCTGCATCAAGCTCCCGGGGTAAGAAAAAGTCAAGGCTCCGTTCCATGAGATCCTCCACAAAATAACCTGCCTTCTGTATCTGTGCCGCGTTGATCCACGAACTGTCCTCGATTGGACGGTTCTTCCACTTGACAAGGTATCACAGATACTATTTCCTGTGAGTACTCTTGGCTACTTGTGTGTCGAGAATCTTCTCGATCTCACGGGGTTGAGGCAAAGGCATGTGCCTCATCCAAGAACTGTCTCCAACTTGGGTGTCCCGTTCTGGCCGTACCATACTATCTTCCTCTGGTTTGGAAGTGTATGGGAACAGGTCTGCCACGTTGAAAATAGGTGATATGCCTATATCAGGTGGCAGTTGTATCTCATAAGCATTGGCTGAGAATTTACGCAAAATCTTGTAGGGACCAATCTTCTTGAATTTTAGATTGCTATGTGCGCCCTTATGAAACCGTTCTTTGCGTAAGTGTGCAAGGACTTCATCACCTATATTGAATTGGACTTCTCACCGCTTTAGATCTGCCTGTTGTTTATATTTCTGAATGTTTTCCTGCAACTTTAATTTCACTTGTTCGTGTAGTTCACTCATCGCTTCAGCAAAATCTTCTCCATCAGCACTTCTCTTCTCCAACTTTCCCAGATCCCGCAACTCATGTATTCTGCGAGGATGCATGCTGTACATGATCTGAAATGGACTGTATCCGGTGCTACAATTTGGTGAATCGTTATAAGCGAATTCTGCCTGAGCGAGCGCACGATCTCATAATTGTGAATTTTCCCCAGTCAAGCTCCGTAACAAGTTCCCCAAACTCCTGTTCACCACTTTTGTTTGCTTGTCAGTCTACAGATAATATGCAAAACTGAAGTTCAACTGTGTGTCCAACTTCTTCCACAGGGTGCGTCAAAAGTGTCCTGTGAATTTTACGTCCCTGTCAGAAACAATAGATCTTGGTAGGCCATGTAATCTAACAATCTCTGTGAAAAATAGGTGAGCTACGTGAGTGGCATCACTAGTTTTTCGACAAGGGATGAAATGCACCATTTTCGAAAACCTGTCTACCACCACCATCACTGAGTCATAACCTCGCTGTGTTCTAGGCAATCCTAAGACAAAGTCAATGTTGACTGAGTCCCATGGTCTACTTGGAACAAGTAGTGGTGTGTAAAGTCCAGTGTTTTGACTATGTCCTTTCACCAGTTGGCAGACTTTACATCTATTCACATACTACTGTACATCCCTTCGCATTCTTGGCCAGTAATAGAAGTGTCCAAGCTACTCCAAAGTTTGTCTATGCCGAAATGTCCAGCTAGACCCCCGCTATGTTTCTCCTGTATAATGTTTTCTCTCATCGAATAATCAGGAATACATAATTGTCCCCCTCTAAACAGTAGTTCCTCTTGTAAGTTGTAGTCCAACCATGGACTTTTGTTCCTCAGCACGAGATTTTGACAGGCTTCATAGGCCTCTTTGAAATCTGTGTCGGTCAGGTAAAAATCTTTCAAATGATCGAAACCCAACACCTGTATTGTACTTTCCTGTAAGAGCAAGGCTCTTCTGCTCAATGCATCCACCACCTTGTTGGCCTGCCTGCTGATGTGTTTCAACAGAAAGGTGAAACTCTACAAATACTCCACCCATTTGGCATGCTTGTGGTTCAATTTATGTTGTTGCATTACATATTGCAGCGTTGAATTATCAGAAAATAACACAAATTCACTCCCCAATAAGTAGTGTCTCCAATGTTTTAAAGCTTGGACGAGAACATAAAATTCCTTGTCATAGGAGGAATATGTCTGCCTTCTTTCGTTCAATTTCTCGCTGAAAAATGCAACAAGTTTGTCTTATTGGCTGAGTATAGTGCCAATAGCTGTACCACTTGCATCGCATCGAACCTGGAAAAGCTTATTAAAATTTGGTAACGGTAGAATTGGCTTTTCTGTAATTTTCTGCTTCAGGAGCCGAAAGCTGTCCTTTGCTACCTTGGTCCAACAAAAAGGCTGACTAGCCTTTTTTATGGTGTCCAGCATAGACGCCCAGATTTCACTAAAGTTTCTTATAAATTTGCGATAGAAACTCGCCAACCCATGAAAACTACGTACCTCGAATAAGCTTCTCAGAGATGGCCAGTTAATGATTGCTGCAATCTTTTATGGATCCATCTTCAATTCGTTTTCTGCAATTACAAAGACCAAATAAACCAGTTCTCTTTGTAGGAAAGTACATTTCTTCAAATTTATCAGCAGTTTATTCTACTGCAATTTCTCTAGCACTCTTCGAACATGTTGAAGGTGCTCTTCTTTAGTCCTGTTGAAAATCAATATGTCATCAAGGTACACTATCACAAACTTGTCGATGAAATCTTTCAGCATTTCGTTCATCAACCTCATAAAAGTACTAGGGGCATTACTCAAACCGAACGGCATGACCAACCACTCGTATAGCCCTTCATTAGTCTTGAAGGTTTTCTTCCACTCATCTCCTTCTCTAATCTGGATCTAATAATAGCCACTCTTCAAATCAATCTTTGTGAAGTATGTCGCCCCACTTAGATAGTCCATCATATCATCCATCCTTGGTAGGGGAAACATGTACCTAATGGTGATTTTGTTAATAGCCCATGAATCCGTGCACATCCGCCATTCTCCTCCTTTCTTGGGAGTGAGAACTGTTGGTGCTGCACAAGGGCTCAAGCTTTCCCTTATCAGCCCTTTATCTAGCAACTCCTGCACCTGTTTCCTGATCTCTTCATTATCTTTGGGGCTCATCCGATATGTTACCTTATTTGGTAAGCTTGTTCCGGGTATGAAGTCGATATGATGACTGATGCTTCTTTTGGGAGGCAATCTGTCTAGCAAATCATCAACTACAATGTCTTTGAATTCCTGCAGCATCTCTTGAATTTCTGCAGGCAATTCATACATTTTTGTGTGCAACAGAATTGTCTTTACCCTCCTCATAATAGCATAATTCACTTCATTTTCCTCAATCTATTTCACAAACGGTTTTCCACATACTAACAATGCTTTTGTCCCGCTTGCTTTTATTGTCTCCTCTTCCTTGATGGGTACAAGCGTATGCTTGACTCCATCTTTAACAAACTTTTAGCAGTTCATTTTCCCATCATGTACCATCTTCCGATCATACTGCCATGGTCTTCCCAGCAGTATGTGACACACGTCCATTGGCATGATATCACATATAAATTTTTCCTTGTACCTGCCATTATGAAATTCAACCTCACACTGTTCATTAACCAACAGCTGGGTGCCTTTCTGCAGTCACGACACCTTGTAAGGGGTGGGGTGCTTAAGCCGCTTCAATCCCAACTTCTCCACCATCTCGGTGGCAACCAAATTTTTGTACTCCCACTTTCAATGATCAATTTGCAGTACTTTTCGTGTGATTTGAAAACTGTCTATAATAGTGCTTTCCATTGGGTCTGTTCAGCTGTTTCCTTGGCTGGCTTTAGCAATAATTTTTTTAGAACCAAGGCCTCCCCTGTTTCCGCTACATTTTCTGCTTCTTGGGGCCATGCCTCAGCTTCCTCAGGTTGTGGAACAAATTTTCCCCTCTGGCCATCTTGCTCTGCTTCAAAGCATTCAAAATATCTATGCCCCCACTTGTGGCACTTGTAGTACTGAAAATTAGCTCCTCTACCTCAGCCATTCCCTCTTCCTCGCTGATATGGCCTGCCACCTCTAGTGTTATCACCTTTCTCTACTTTTCCTGAAGCCTTCGAGCTACTGCCCTCTTCACTATTACTAGAAATTCGTCCTTTGCCATAGGACTGTCCTCGTCCTCTGCTGGTTCCCCATCCTCTCCTAGCATTTTTTTTTCTAGTAATCTTTTCTTCAACCTTTACAGCACTCTGATAGGCTTCTTCTATATTTCTCGGGGAAAGAACACTGATTTCATCCAGTATTTCCAGTCTCAAACCGTTTACGTATCTTGTTGTCTTCTCTGGAGTTTCATCGATATAACCAGCTCTCAAGTTCACTCGGTAGAATTCTTCTGTATACTCCTTTACTGTCATTCCTTTCTATCGTAATTTTTGCACTAGTCAGTAAAGTGCAACCTGGTAATCCTTAGGCAGAAATCTGCCTTTTAGCTTGGCCACCATCCTTGACCACTTCTTTATCGGTAACTTATTCATTCTCATTCTCTCTACTTGGACACTATCCCACCATAGGGCTGTGTGTCCCTTCAATTTGGTTGCAACAAACTTGACCCTCCAGTCCTTGCTGATCTCTTCAGTTTCAAAGTACTTGTCCAACTCGTTTATCCAGTCCAACAACACTTTTGTGGATAGGCTGCCATCATAGTTAGGAATCTCCAATTTGGGCTTGCTGCTGGCCAACAGAACTGATCTCAGCAACTTCATCTCCAACCCTTCCTCATCTGATCTGTTTGTTGCAACTATAGCTTCCTCCTCGTTGTCATCTCCTATTTTTGGATCCCTTCTCCTTCCTGCCTCCACTATCTCTAAACGAGCAATAAGGATCCTTATTTCTTCCCTCAGTCCTTCATCTCCTGCTCTGCGCACACCTCTCCCATGTCCTCGTCTTCCAACTTCCATATCCTAACTCTTTCAACTTCCTGCTCTGATACCACTTGATGGGTCCATCCCACCCTTGTCACACTACCCAAAGTTAATAATGCGAAAATTAATGAAATTAATGATGCAACTAGATTGCATATAATGTTGGTTCATTGATGGTTGATTGTAATGATTTTAAAATGGATTTGGGGTCTACACTTATGATTGGTACTTGGGCTAACAATTGATGGACAAGTGTCCACCCCATGGGATTGTCAACCCCGCCTTGGTAAGGGAGATTCAAACCCTAACTTCGGTCATTTTGCATGCGCGTTTGCTTGAGTCTTGAGAGCTCTATGTTATGGTTATGCTGTGGTTGTCTCTGTGTAAATTTTGTTGTTACTATGCTCCGGCTCAGCTCTTGACCTGGGAAAACTCATCAACTCCTCTGTCTAGTATGAACCTCTGTTTGAACCTATTAATTCCGTTCACGTTGCTTTGTCTGCACTTATTCTTGCTGTCAGTTATGAAACTGTAGTTTGCTGGTTAGACTCTGAGATTTCTTTGCGTGTGATGTCAATGTTGGTTGTTTGTTGGGTTGCGTGACTCCTTCTGGTCTTGAATCCTTCTATGCGACTGTTGTTGAGTCTCTGGTTGTATTTCTCGGTTTCGAACAAGATGCGGTCGCAAGGTCTCGGCTTCAGCTTCTTCAGCAATGCAAAGGTATGGATTATGTTCTATGCTATCAATATTTTCCTCTCTTCACACAGTTAAACTGATACACTTGCTCCTTCATGAGCAGGGTGACCCTAAATGACTGCAATGACTGCGGCTTGTCTCTGCAAGGTAAACTCGAACCCTGGTTTCGTTCTTTCCTCTGGTCTTTACTTACTTTGCCACATAATACTTATGAACTTTGGTTAATGTTTTTCATTGTAGGTGTAATGTCCTGGAGGGTTTCGGACTTCGGCTTATTGAGGCTCCAGCTAGACCCGGGTAGGGTTGTTCCCTGTTTTTCTTGTCACTTGTATTCTGCTATCGTAGGCTAGGGTTATTCTAATTTTTAGTTCAATGATTTCTGGAGCCGTCGATTGTATGTAGTCATACACTATTGGCTTGCACGGTTGCTCTGGTGGGTAGTTGTTGTAGGTTTTGCCTTAGGGTTTCTAGGCCCGCATGCTATGATGCCCTCGAACTTTGTAAAGTGTTATAATATGGACTGTATAAATATTTGAATGAGGTTTTGGAACTGTATATGATTGAATAGAGATTTCTCGTACTTATTTTCTAAATGAAACAAATGGGTTTACTCTTTAGGCATACCTGGATAATTTTCTTGGTTTGTTGTTCAAAAATTCTTGTGCCTTATTTGTATTTTGATGCTTGAATTATACAGACTCGTCCAGGATTCCTTTGCATTTGTATACTTGTTAGGTTCAGGGTTTGTATGCCCTTGTTTCTACAACATGTTCTTGGTTATGTCTGCAAATTCGTTTAGGTTCGTAGGCCTGCTTGAATCAATGCAATTAGAAACATATATTTGTGTACACGTTTTTGTAGAACAAAACAGAGATTAGACTTTTACTATTTCTGGAAATTGAACAGAATGACAGGTAGATAAACAGTTATAGGATGCTGGAAAAAAATGTTTGTGTGCTCAGAGATATTTTATTAGCTTTCTCACTCTCTCTCTTTTCCAAAGTCGAACCCTTACAATTGTGTTATGTTCCTTTTTTAAAATGATTGTATGGAACTGTTTTCTTCCAACTGTTGTTGGTTACACATTTTTAGTTCCAAGAACTGTTATTGTCCTATGTTATTGACATGAAAATAAAACTAATTACTTGCAACAATTTACCTAATTAATCCTCTACCTTCCTACGTATTGTTCTTTATTAAATTAAACAACATAAACAAAAAAAACAACTACATTGTTCACTCTGCAAATTCCTCTTCTGTCCTCTTCAGATACCAAACAACCTTTCCTTTCGTCTTGACCCGTCAACTAGATGCTCCTGCATCATCATACTTCTTTGAGAGAGAGAAGAAACAGATTGAGGAAAGAAGCCTCCTTGTTGGGGATTTTTGAGAACCATTACTCAAAGAATTCTCTCCAAGTGTTTAAAATTCATCAATTGTATCTCTTCTACATTCAACAGTCAATAAAGGGATCCTTTTCCATTACTTTGTTGACTTGTTTGCTTCATTAAGCATTGTTTATTTGTTTATCTTCTAGTTTTAATTTATGTTTATGTATGCTTTGTTTTCACCATTTATAGTTCTTTGTTTCCTCATGTTTGTCCACAAACAACAACCAACTATCTATGTTTTCTTTGCAGGGAACAACCAACTGCTAAGAAGGTGTATTTTGGTACCCCATAACAGCAAAAACAGTACCACAATATATTTGGAATTCTATTGTTCATCATTTAGGAATTAACTTTAATGCATGTGTATATATATTTTGTTCATATTTACCAATTTTAACTACAAAGATATTTAAAATCCTCTGTGAGGATTTATTATCCTAAGGTTATGCTTCTAAGAATTATGTACCCTTATTCTATGTTTATTACTTAAAAAACCAAGTCTTAATGACCTTCGATACATTACTAATACCATAAAATTC